>CAUZXS010002589.1:2500-37500 GCA_963585895.1 Sepioteuthis lessoniana | reverse complement strand
TATTTTTGTAATATTTGATTCTCCCCTGTTCATTCCTCCCTACAACAAATCTTGGGTAGTGTTTGACTCTGGATTTTATTGTTACGATACAAAATACAAATGGCTGCTCCTATGGCCTCTGCTTGTTTACAATTCAGCTCTGACCATCTCATTAATTGCTTACCAATAATAATCTATCATTTAATAGGATAAAGTGAGTAAAACAATTGTTATGACATATTTATTTTATATGAAGAAAGACTATATGTTGATTTTTGCTGCCTTAAGGGTGTCAATTTTGTAGGATTTCAAAAGTATATCTAGTTTTAGGGGGAAAAAATGATCTAACATTATTGAATTGTCTCTTATGGCTTCTGTCAGTCTCTCAGTACTATGGAACTGCATCTGGATCTCTGCACAGGTCTCAGTAAAGTTGACTGACAGTTGCTCACGCTGCAGTTTTTACTTCTTCATAACACCATATTGTAGCATCGTATAGCATAATCGTATAGCATCTGCTTTTCTTTTAGAAAAGCAGATGCTATACGATTTAGCTTTAGTGTCACAAGTTTCTATAATGTGATTGAACACTATATCAGACTTGCCTTATGGACCTCCTAGTTCCTGATTTTGTTACTCCACTACATTGCATCAAGTTATCCTGCCATGTTGGGTTGAGGGTTTCAATACAGTTTTCTTTCTCCTAGACTGGTTGCTCTTACCAAGATTAAAGAACCTACTATTTTACCCATAGCTAAAGAGAAAGAGATGGATCTATGCCTTTATCAAGAGAGTATTAGAGCAAACAGCCTTATCCAGTGTTTGAACTTGGCTTATTAAATCTGTTTTCTACAATGGTTACACCACCATACCTCTGTATTGAACATTTCAAAAATATATGCAATATGTAAGTATTTTTTTAAATCTATATTTGGCTTATGATTCTTCTTAAGGGAGAGATCCTTAAACCAAGCTAAAACTTAATTCAAATTTCCACAATTCACTTTATTTTTTGTTTAAATCAATGTTAATTTTTGTATAAATTCTTAGAGATATATAGAATTTTGTACTTTTGTGTAGATTCTTAAAATTCTGTGTGGTTGAGTTGTAGTTTCTCAAATATTGGCCCATCAAATTACACATCCCACAAGAACATTTTGAGAAAACAGAAGAAAGAATCAAAATTTTTATTGTTTCCTTTTAATATTTAAACTGCTGATAGGATATTAGCAGCTTTATTTACCTTGATTTTTTTTCATTGATTCATCTTCATGGAGAGGGAAAATTCTATAAAAATCACTCATTTATTGCAGCAGCTTTTTCTACAGACTTTAATAATATTGTCGAGTTTATTACTTTTTGAGTCTAATGTCTGTATTATATACTTGTGTGTATGAGTAAATCTTGCACCAAATCTGTTTGGCCTCTGGTTAGGTACAAACAAATTGAATTCCATTATAAAAGACCTTCATTCTGATTAACATCTGTATATTATTTTTTCATTTATCAAAAGGAGCAGTGCTTCTTTATATAACTTGCTTGTCTTTAGCATATAAAATCTGGGGAAAAAAGAAAAAAAGATCTGTTACTACCAGAGCAAAGGGATGGGATTCATGTGCACAAACAGAAACAAACACCAGTATAATCATGTTTTTTATTAAGTGCAAGGCCTTGCTGTTCCCACTGGTGTCTCCTTCAATCCTTAAGTCTGAACTGAATGATTTTAATCAGTTTTGTATGATCATTTAGTTATAGCTACACATGTTAATATTGTTTATGTGTGTAAACATGACTAAAATGTGTTACCAATGAATGTGTTAATATGAATGTAATACACATACTTTTTTACCTGTATAGGTGATGGGTGTGTGTGTGTGTGAGTGTGTTATTTACATACATGGAGACATTACATCAGAATAGAGGGTTTTGCTTCCATGTCTGTATATATGTGTGTATGGATGTATATAGAAATATATAAGATAACCATGTCATTTAATAAAATACCATTTGTACCGAAGTGTTTTTTGATTGTTTTTCATTTTATTGTTGTTTTCTTATTGTTCTCTCTTTGTCTTTTTAATTATTTTTTTTCATCTCCAAATTGTTCACTCGAAACAAAGTGGAAGTATCAAGTGTTTGCTAAATGATTTAGTAAAAGGAATGTATTTATCCAATGATATCAACACATGACTAGTGAAGGCTTGGACACACATCAATAGACTATCGGTCATATGGAAGTCGGACCTATCAGATAGAATAAAGTGCAGTTTTTTTCCAAGCAGTGGTCATGTCAATACTGCTGTATGGATGCACCATATAGATGCTGACTAAGCATATGGAGAGAAAGCTTAACAGTAATTGCACAAGAATGCTGCAAGCTGTATTCAATAAGTCCTAGAGGCAGCATCCCACAAAGCAGTAGCTGTATGGATACCTACCACCCATCTCAAAAAACATCCAAATTAGATGAGCAAGACATGCGGGACACTGCTGGAGAAGTAAGGGCAAGCTCATAAGTGATGTACTCCTGTGGACCTCCTCATATAGACGAGCAAGGGTAAAGCAACCAGCTAGAACCTATCTACAACAGCTCTGTATTGATACAGGATGTAGCATGGAAGACCTACTGAAAGCAATGGATGCTAGAGACGAGTGACGGGAGAAGGTCAGGGAAATCCATGCTAGTGGCACGCCATGATGATTTATCCAAGCCCTCTGTCACAGACAGGAAGTTACACAAGGTCAATTCTTAAGTGTATAAAAGCTGTTTTGTTTGAATTCAGTATTCCTCCTCGTAGACTGCTTGCCTTACCAAGGCTAAAGAACTTGGTCTCTCCAACTATTTACTAAATAGAACAAATGGCATTAGAATGAATTGAAACACAGTTTCATCTAGGATTTGAACTCAGGTCATCAATTCCATTTTTTTCTTTTTTTTTCTTTTTGATGAATATAAAAATATATAAGGTAACTGTTATGCTAAGCTTGAAAAAAAGTAAAGAAATTTTTTCCCTTAAGCTTTCAAATTTTTTCCCCTTTTTTTTTTTTTTTTTTTTTTTTTTTTTTTTTTAAATTTTATTCTCTTACTTGGAGGTGCAGTACTTCAATTATAAAGTGAGTACAACCATACAATATATTTTCATGTTACTGAAATCAGTATTTTATACTTTATTACACCACTTCTACACCAAAATGTAATATGGTAAATTATTGTTGATATCTGAATTATAATTGTACAGAGCTCTTTAATTGCTCATTTTTTCTTCATCTAAGTTTAATACTTAGCCTTTACATATCAGCATTTTTTAACAGAACACACTCCATTAAAGAACTACTTTGCATGACACTTTGCTGATTGTCTGGATCCATAACTTTGTAGTTTCTTAAATACTTCAGATGATTGGAAAACATGGTTTGTCTGATCAAACAATGCAGTACTCTTTTTTTCCATGGTTCAAGGGGGATATCTCTGTTCCAAGTGAAGTGCAATAACTGTGATATCAATAGTACCCTTGTTGCTTGGTGACTACAAAACCTAATGGAATACAGAAGGACAATCACTGAAGTAATATAGTTGAACATAGTTTGAAAGATGGCCTTTGTGTGATACAGAGATAATTTTAGGTAATGGAATTTTTTTGAAGAGATTTGTCTGTCATATTGAAAGCTGTTTAGTAAACAGTATTATTATTGATTCTGTCAGTTTCACAAGTCTGGATCTTGTCACAGGTCTGGGCTATTCTTTAAACTTGACCAATGCTCTTTCCGAGATAAAGTTGTGCCCCTTTTGTAACTGGATATTTAGAAAGAAAGAGTAGTTGATCAGCATAGATGGCATTGTTGATATATTTACATGGCAATGGTTCTGCTGGGCCATAAACCTCGCCTCTCCTAGCTGATGTGTGGTGGAAACCATACATATGTCAGATTCATACTGGAGGGAGTTGTTTAATTCCAACATTTGTGTTGGTGTGAGCTATTAATATGAGAGACTTGTTTTGGTATTAAATTCAATGACTAATATGGTAGTAGTTAGGCATACTGAATGTTTCTCTCTTTTCTGAAACTGATGTTGCTTTAAGGAAAGCAGAGGTATTGTCAGACTGTTTAGTAGTGACATAACCAACCATACTAGTAAGAGAATTTAAATTCAGTTTTCTGTATCTTAGACTTAGATCAGAGAGCTCAGTCTGCTCTACTATTTACCAATAGCTAGAGAAAGAGGTGGATTCTTGCATATTTTTTTACAAGCATTGGTACAAAGTAAAACAAATGGCCATATTCTGTTTTTAAACACCTATCATCCATTTTTTTTTTTTTACACACCTATCATCCATTTATTTTACACACATATCGTCCTTTTTGATTTTTTTTACACTCATATCATCCATTTCTAAAGTAAATTCCAAAAAGAATTGAATTCAGAAGAAATAACTAGTTTGTTTTCCTTTTAACAAAGCAATCCAAACTGACTGGTAACCAAGAATTAAAGAAAAACAATCGGGAGAAATATATATGCAAACACAATGAAAGCTTAGAAAATATTTTGGAGTGGAGATGAAAGTACTGGAGTTTTGCGATCTGTGTTTTTGATATATTGCAGGTAGATGGTAGATCCCAACATTTTTATTTCTATTGCCCACTCCTCAAAAGAAAAAATTTAATTTAATATTTCAGCCATAAATCATTTGTTGAAATTCTGTTTTAATTCAATTTGCATTGCATCACATTAATATATGATTACACTAAAATTAACTTTTAATCATCATAACACTCACTAAAAGAGTTCCAATTGATAATCAAACATTAAAGAAACTACACTGGTGTGCCACAAAAAAAGCAACCCAATTGTGTTCAAAAGAGTCCAGCCTAAAGCTGTATTTACCAAAACAGAAATGAACCATGTATGAAATGTTAATTTTCTTCAAAATAATCTCCTTGGTATTCAACAAGCTTATTCCAGCAAGTTTCCATCATTTGAAGCCCCTCTAAAAACTCTCTTGAAAGGATGTATGGCTTTGACATTTCTTTTAATGACTTTTACATCCTTGAGATGAATTTTCTGTTTAGAAAACAAGAAAGTCCTGATAAGTCATTAAGTATGTTAGATCCTGCACTTGCACAATCCCTTGTTTTACTACTGTTCAAAAAGTATTGAGAATTAGTGACGTCTTGTCTAGCTATCATCATTTCATATTTTCTCAGCTTTACACACATCTTTTATTTTAATTCTGAAAGCATCAGTTTTGATACTTTTTGATAATGTCAAAGGAAATTACTCATTCTGTTATGGAGTATTTTACTATTGATACAGAATTTAAACTTATTTTCTATTATTAAATGCAGATCATGATATATTTTCAAAACATTTCCTTATGTTCATTTGAAATTTTGAGAAGAATTGACTTTATTCATGATCAAGTGATCATGAACTTAAAATCCAGGATGATATATTTGATGCTTTTGATTTCTTATAGAAAAAACTCAGTAGCTTAAAAAGTGGATCAAATAATTGGTTGATTTTATGGCAACATGTCAACTTTTGTTTTGTAATTTTATGCAGAGGTCAGTCTTTTTTGCAAATATATAGTTTCAAAGAATTATTCCTATTTGATAATCATTTATTTGCACACAGTTATATGCTTCAAGTATTCCTATCTAATGGTAACAATTTTCAAACAGATCTATTGGACACATAGATAGTACCCTAACAGGTAATACCCCTTCAGAGCAGAGCTAGGAGTCCTGGCTGTGAAGAGGTAGCTTCACACTCCTCATAGCTCCAAGAATGGAGCCTCACCACAGGATGGTGTTAAAATTTAAAAATATACTTGATAACTTCAATTCAAGTGTAGTAACAGTCCATCAAAGGAGTAAAAGATTAACATTTTATAGTTATGTTATATTAACAATTTGGATGATTGAAATTGAAAATGCACTCACAAAATTATAATTTAGTTTCAAATTAGACTGGAAATGGCTTTATTCTCTGAGCATTTTAAATGTATTGCTATGATAAAAATAAAATCTCACTATAATGTGCCATTTTTTTTTCCATGCAAGTAATTTTAGTGATAGCTAAATTAAATTTCATGGGAGGAGAGATAAGCTACAATCGATTTTTGAAATTACAAGATTTGATTTTCTTAGGATTAAATTGTTTTATTATAATGAAGCTTTTTCTCCCTTTTCATTGAAACAAATGTAAACTCCAAACCTAGCTACTGAACTGTACCTCAGAAATTGAACAACCATCTGATGAAATATGAACACATAAGCTACTGAAAGAAATTCGATTTTAGTTGTCCTCATTGGGCGTGGGTGGGGTAGGAGCATAGAATCTCAAAAGTGGAAAAACTGAACATCTCCAGCACTTCACTTTAATTCTTAATACATGCAAAAAATAAAGCAATGATTGAAAGTTCTATAAATTTCAAATTCTAGTATCAACAATGTAGGCTAATTATACAGGCCATATCTTACTATTTGCATGGATTCACATAAATATGCCTGCTGCACAGTAACATGCTTAAATAAGAATTGGAGCAAGTCTCCCTTGTTGCCCAGTCGGCTGGGATTGTGGAATACACCAAATGCATCTCTGCAGAGGGGCAAGACCCCCTCCCCCAGCTAGTGTCCTTGATATGACACTAAATAATCTGATGGTGAGGTTCCAGTGATGCTGGAGCATTGGGAAATGCAGAGCACCCCTTCATTACCATTGCTCCCAGATCCACTCTGGCCCAGAGTGGTAGCACCTGATAGGGACCTATCTATGGGTCAAATAGAACTAAACTGTGTACTTATGCTAAACTGAATTGTTTGAAATAGAACTGTTTTTGACATTTAACTGTGTAAACAAAAACTGTATTCATACTAAACTAATTTGTTTGACTAAGAACTGTTTGAATAGCTTGAAATAGAAATGTTTTTGACAAACTGTACTTATGCTAAACTGAATTGTTTGAAATAGAACTGCTTGTATGATATGCCATAAAACCCAAAGAAACAAACAAATAGTTTGCTGATGTGCTGGACTGTGATGTTGTAATAAATGAGCTCAAACTCCTGTTAGGCTCTTATGTTCACTTTCAGTCAATGCCTTTGGGAAAGATATGACTCTCTTTATTCCCCCCAGCCAGCTATGGATTAAATAGTACCACTACTGTCCTACAAGAATGGCTTTGGCATTAAGTAACTTGTGAAAATTGACTCATGTGACATTCTCCTATGGACTTCTACAGTGTTGGCCAATCAACGAAAACTTACAGCTCTGTGTGAACACCAGAGGCCGTCTAGGAGACTTAGTAAAAGTGATGGCCAATAGGTGTGGATGGTGAGAGAATAAAGGGAATCTGTGCTGTTGCCACACCTTGATGAAAAATAATAAAACCCTTGCATCTTTGGATTAGAAGATGATTAGATTTTTTTAAAATTGGTTGGAGGTCTAATTATTTATGGTCAATACTGTAGATGCAATGGTATTGAATGATAAAATAGATTAATACTTTTCCACTTTTTAAATCTATTTTATTTTTATTTAGATTTAAATGTAAAATTTAAAGACTTGCATGTTTAAAACTTCATGTAAGTTAGAGGATTGTCTGATTTTTTTTTTTTTATTTATATATACAGCAAAACACAAAAATAAAATTTAATTATTGCTGGCAAATGGGGAAATAGTTAAATCTGAGTAAGTATAAACACTCATAGTTCACTAATTTTATGCCATGTACTTTTTGTGGTGGGGGGGTAAGGGCTGATGGCTGCTTCAATATAAAATGAAGTTACTGCCCTTTGTACAAAAAATGAAGATTTCCAGATCTTGAAATGTAATTTTAAAAAATTTCAGATAGAGCATCAGGTTCTAACACTTGAAGAATTTTCTGTATTTAGATTTTTATTAGGGGGCGTACCTATTTTTATTATTGCTCATTTAATCTGTTTTACAAGTTTTGAGATAAAGTATTACATACTCAAGTAGTCGCACACGCAACTTTAATTGAAATATGTTCATCAATTTCCTCTTCTATGTTATTTTTTCTCACAGAAAGCAGCAAAAATAAACAAGACAAGATTGAACTGTGTGACACCAGTCATGTGGACTGCAGCTATTTTTCAATTAGTTGAGGGATTCACCTTGCTCATAAATGTATGCCTATCACCTGCCCTCATTAAAGGGATCATGGGCTGCATACTGCAGCCTTGGAGATATAATTAAATTTATTCATTTACTCTCTTCCTCTCTTTACTTAAACACATACACCCCTTGTTAAGGTCTTATGGTTGACATCTCTTTCAAGGAGTATACAGTTCTAGTACCAGGTTCAAAATTGATACTTGATTATCTTTATGGTTCCATATTGACAACTTTCACTTAACTACTTAAATTTAAATTTTACACTGATTTACATACTTTTCTTGAAAGATTTGTCTTTCACTTCATAGATTTTTATATTCTATTTCTAGATTTCAGGAAACACTACATATATAGGGAAAATATTTAAAGACTTGCTCATTTAAAAATTGGTGTTCTATAGATGTTTTGTTAAGTTATTATTATTATTATAATAATGACTTAACAAAACATCTATATGACACCATTTTTTACATCATCATTTTAAATTTCCTTGGTTTTCAATTTGATACAGTCCTTTACCAAGTCTTTCATATGAGACCTGAGGTTTTTTTGGGTTTTTTTAAGGAAATTACTTTAGTATATTACATTGAAAAATTTTTTCCATGAGAGCAGTACCCATTAGCATAATTTTTTGTATTTCAGATAAAAATGAATTTCCTATAATTTTCTTAATTTTTATATCAGAATTTCTAATTGTAATGAATTTATATTTCTTTTATTGTTTATTTACAGAAGTGTAGCAAATTTAATAAAGCAAAGGTAGGCAACTAAAAATTAATTTTAGTTCTACCTTCAGACCTCGAAACATGGGTGGGGCCTTTCCACGCTTCTTTCACCATGAGACTAACAAAACACACAGCCGCTACCCTATAAACTTGAATGGCCAAACAAGAAAAATATAAGGTGAATGACTAATCCCGTCTAAACCAGTTTTGCAGGAGAAGAAAAAATTGCGTTTCCAATTTAACTACTACATCTCGATGTTACTATGAATCCTTCTCTGCCCATATAGCATTCAACATTACTGTTCACCTCGTGGAAGTCAAGCACATGCCTTTCGTCAGTTGCAACACCGCTAAAGGCAATACACCCACCTCTACTTCTTTTGCCCATGGCACCAGCACACCTTCATCTATCCATTTGTCCACCTCTCTCTCAAAATCCTCCTTAACTACACCCTTGAGAGAACTTTCATAACATGCCACTCTGGTGGACTTTCTTTCCAAAACCATTCGACAATCCAAGCTCTTCCATCACTCAGCTTGGAAATCCTGATCCTCTATGACGATTTTCTCTTTTTCTTTACCTACCTCGCAGTCCTTACTCAAGTGAACTGCTACGGCACTCTTGGCTGCTCCAAATTCCACTCCATCACTGTTGAACAGGACTCCTCCTAACTGACGAACTGCGTCCATCCCCATGTCTATCCCTTCTACCGTCCTATCCATAACAACCGCATTTATGTTCAGCTTCATTTCACTAACTACTAATTTCGCCAAGCTGATCCCTTTGCAGTCTACATCTCTGCTATCATCTACTGTTATCCTTGATTTGCTGTTCCATTCTTCAGCGATTTCTGGGGTCACTAAGGTTGTAGTACAGCCAGTGTCAACCAGGGCTCTTAATTTCCTGCCATTCATCACAACCTCGATTATTGGTAGTGTCTGGAGTGCCTTGTTTATTGGATAGTAGGAGCAGCTGCTAGCGCAGTAGTAACCCTCCTTCCTTCATTTCCCTGATTGCAGTAGTGCACTACATGTCCCACTTTTCCACAATGATAGCAGGTCACATCAGCCTTAAAATCCCTGACCATATGTGGATCTTGGCTCTTAAAGCATTTTCCTCTGAATGTTCAGTTCTTGCTTCTGCAACTACTCAGCATCTCGCCGCCTGTGGATAGGCATAGCCACTCCTCACCCACCTTCTCCTTTACAACTACTGTCCAAAACCTGTTGCTCGGTTCGCCATGAGTACTCACACTTTGCCTATTAGTTAGTCCATATCTGTACCTGGGACGTTTGGTAACTGCTGTAGCACAACTGACATATCCTCTCGAAACCCATTTACAAATGCCAACTTAACGGTAAAATCGGACAAACCAGCCAGCCTCCTAATTTCATTTGCATAGACATCTATTGTCTGTCTAGCCCAGCAGATCTTGGATAATTTGTTGTTAGACAAAAACACCTTCTGCAAACGCTTTTTTCAACCTATCCTCAATCCTCTTTACATCTGTCTGTTCACATTCATTCATCACCAAATATAGTGCCAATGCATCGCCCTCCAGGGTATGAGGCTAGCTAAATCCACTATGTTTTGTAATTTCGCCACGAGCCTCACCTTCCTTAGTCATGCAATCACATCACCTTCTCCGCTAAAGGGTTTATCATCTTATGGCTAATTTTTCTAGACATTTTTGTCCGAAATAGCTTGTTATATATATATATATATATATATATATATATATATATATATAATTTTTTCTTTTTTTTTTGCTTATTTATAGAAGTGTAGTACTATTATTAAAATGAAGGTAGTCAACAATACAGCAAGTAATTTTAGTTCTTCTTTCAGATCGCGAAACTTAGGACTGTGCAAAGGTTCTACCTTTCACCATGAGAATAACAAAACACACAGCCACTACCCTATAAACTTGAAGGCCAAACAAGAAAAATATAAGGTGAATGACTATTCATGTTTAAACCAATTCAGCAAGAGAAAAAATTGCATTTTCAATTCAGCAGCTACTACACCCAAGGTTACCATGAATCCTTCTTCGCTGTCTCTCTGTCTTCTCATCTTCACGTCTCAAACCAAAAAGGAAGAAAACCGCACCCCAAGAAGGCTCGTTGAGCATGTGTCACCAGACTCTTGCACCCATATGTTTTTCCAGTGAGATTCCCTCCAAGCATAAATATTAATCATTTCTCATGTTCTTATAACAATTGGAGCAGTGGTTGCTTAAATACTAGGTTCTTTCAAATTCTATTTCTACGTCCTTGTATTTTATAATTCTTATGCTAAGATGTTTGTTTATTCATTTATTTATCAAAAAATCAATTCTAAAATAAAAATGATTTTAAAAAAAAAACATTTAAAGATTTGTATGGTAAAATCTAATAATAGCAAGGATTTAAAATAGCAATTCCTTATATGCTGTGATTTTGTTTTTCTGACTCGGTTATAGAAATTTCATTGTTACAGTCTGTGAGATATTATATAACCTTTGTCCTATAATAATTGTGACATTTAGTATATAAAACCTATATGCAAATGTAACAACTATTATGAGACAGGTAAAAACTACTAAAAAGGTTTAGCAAAGTTTTAGCACAGGTAATTTGTTTATAGTGGTGAAAGCTTGTGTAGGACCAGCCATACTTTTCAGCTAAGCAAATAATAGAAGAATGATGCACAATATGCCAAGGATTCTCCTGATCAACACTCCTCAGTTGCTTTATAAAAACTAGAATCAATCTGTTCTTACTATTTACCCATGGCTGGGTAGGGGTTGAAGTGAAATGCAAACAACCATATCCAGGATTTGATCTCAACTTGTCAAGACCATTTTCCTTATGATTTTCCATACATTTTTTTCTCATACCACTGGATTTCATTTCAAATCTAGGACACAAATACATGCGCTCACATCCTTTCCCTTATAGAATTGCTTTTAAAATTATTTCGTTGATTGGTTGGTTTTTTGGCATGTCAACACTTGATGCCGAAATCAGTCTTTTTCACTTTTATTTTTTGCAAACAATCATTCCAATTTATCAATTATAATCTCTTATAAACAATTATAGCTTTTAGTCTTAATACAAATAATTTGCATACAGGTATATAGTTTCAAGTATTCCTATCTAATACTAATAATTTTCAATAAATTTTATGATTTTAAATAAATTCACAATCATTATAAACACTTCATACTGAGTTGCTAAAATCACTTTTCAAAATCATTTTAAACTATTTGATTTGCAAATAAGAGCTTAAGAGGTCTGGGTCAGAATGAACCTGAGAGTAATAACAAAAGTAACTCAATTCTCCTCAGACCTCCAGAACTGGTGCAGTTTAGCAGAATACCTAAGATGCAGATGTTGTTGCTCATTTGAGAGATTGCCACGGTAAACCCCTGGTAAAAAGTGCCCCCGGACCGATATTCATAATGGCATCCCTATTTTTGGAGGAAGAATATAAATGAAATACCCTTAATGGCGTTGATTAGTATTTGAAAAATAACAAATCCAAAAATTAGCTGAACAAACGCTATCATGTTTGAACCTTTCGAGCTTTTGCAGAAGCAAAGTTACTGATAACTTGATTAAAGTCTCTTCAGTTTCATGTTCAATTGAAATGAGGGACAAATTGGATAAGCGTTCGATCTCAAGTAACGTTTAATGAGTTTCAGTTTTGAGAAACTTCTCTCGCTAATAGCAGCAGAAGTATCTACTTTGAAAGTTGATTTCAATAACGTTACAGTCTTTTGAGCTGACTCAGACAATCCTGTTGGATTGTCTGAGTCAGCACGTGTCTGCTTACGCAACACGCCTTCTTCGAACTCTCTCGCCCGTTCCCTCCACGGCTCTTTTTATACACCTGGCATAGTCTCATTTGCATAGGAACGGCGTTACTCACGCGAGATAATCAAATGTCGCCATTTTAGCTTTTTTTTTTTTTAAGCGACTGAACCCTACAGACATGCCCACACGCTAGTCAGGTAAGTTACGATTTTTCCTACACTACCACCCACCCCTGATCTCATGATCACAAATAGGGCAGGGGGCAGCATCCGTTTTTGTCGGGTACTTCTTCGAAGAGGAATCATACAGGCTTCACCCTCATGCGTACTCTCGTCTGCGGTTCGAGTTTCAATTGACACTTCATCTGTTGGGATGCTACTGACATCGGAATTACTGTCAAGCGGATTTGAATTCAGATAAATTAAACGCTCACTGTCCTCAAAATCGCTTTCGTCACTCGATGATAATTGCGTCCGTATTACTGGTCGAAGGTCTTTATCATGACTAGGCACCCCATCAATTTTCATAGACTACGGGCTGATCACTTCAGTTACGCGACTAGTGCTATATTTTGTTGTGCACTTGCCGTGTGGATTTTTTAACCCAAACCACGTCTCCTTCTAGTCACCTCTGGTTCGGGGAACGGGTTATCTTCAACCCTTTTTATTCGGACATGGTATCTATGTAGCGCGTCAGCCGGTGCTGTGCAAGGTGAAACGTCATCCTTTGGGTGACGTTGTGCCAATAGACCGCCTCCAATATTGAATAATTCTTTCTGGACGTGATAGTCTTAACGGTCCTATGACTTCGTTCTACAATTCCATTTCCACTCAGTGAGTAGGCAGATGCACGTCCCAATTCCTCGCAAATTCTCCAAAGTCTTTACTAGTGACTGAAGTGTCGTTGTCGGTCAGTATTTCCATCGGCGGGTCTCGCTAGAGGAAAACATTCTCCAACTGTCGGATAACAGTGGGCGCATCTTGTCGGCGCAGTGGCCGCCATATTGCAAAGCTAGAGGGGTCACAGTCGATGATAGAAAATTCTCACCAGTGTGGTGGGTTATGTCCATCGCTAATCTGTTACAATTGTCCTTCACGCCGAGTTTTCCTTTTTTCCAGCGAACAGGTGCCGGATCTATCGATCGACAGATTTCGCAGGCTTTCACAACAGATTTAGCAGTTTCTTTGGACACTTGCGGGTCAACCAACCTGGTGAAGTATAAAGTCAACTTCGCACCCGGATGTCCACTTTGATGATGGATGTCAGCAACCTTGTCCTCGTCCAGTTGTCTTCCCACTATTGTGCAACTCTCGAGCACCGGCTCTTTTCTTTCCTTGAGCAAATCCATCCATCTGCGCGGCACTCTGGTGAGACTATCTGCGCGGTTCTGACAAGACTTTCATGAGTTTCACGTCGATGGTCCATCCATATTCTTTCGCCGGCGATTGCAAGGTTCCTAACCGTCACCTGACTAGGATCGCGTCAGTTGCCCTCGTGTTCACACGTGCTTTTCCAGTTAAAGTGTCGGAAATCCACCGGTGCACGCATGCCGAATCAGTGACCAAGTGTAACACTGTCACCTCCCACTGGAGGGCCAAATTGACTCCTTTGAGGGCCGCGTCGAGTTCAGCTAGATTGATGTGCTGAGCGTCGTTAGTTAGACGTAGCCAACACGCATCCTCAATGACCGTCCCATTCGTTTCCAATGCCACTTCTGTAGCTACACAACTTGCAGCCACCCAGATTGTAATTTCTTTGCCGTCCATACACCAGTTTCCCCCCAACGGGATCTGTTTCTCGTACTCTGGTCAAAGTCTCTGCCAATATGTGACAGAGAGAAGCGTTTTTGATCCTATCATCCCAGCCCTTTGTTACTGCAGTTGCCAGGCGCTTGATAAATGCAACTGCCATCCACATATGGGGAAGTGACCAAGAGAGAAAATACGCGCCGACTGGTTAATCCATCAGGGATTTCTGGAATTTGACTTCCTCGTTTCCATCGGAGAGTGCCATCCTTTTCCCAAGCTTCTTATTCGCACTGGATCCTTGGAAACCAAACCATAGTCCAAAAAATGTACGTGCGATGCAGGAACTAGGCTTTCATTAAAATGTCATCAACATACGCTGATGTGGCACTTTTGATCGTATGGTCTTGAGATACGATAGCGTCTATAACAGACTTCATAATAAGTGGCGCCACATTCAGCCCAAATCCAAACCGCGTAAGACAGAAGCGCTGACCCCTAAAAATGACTGTTTGAAACGGCCATAGCGCCTTGTCACTGTGGATTTGAAGATACGCATTTCGTAGATCTAGAAGCGGCACATTGACTCCTTGTTGCCACCACTGTAAGATCTCGTTCTCATTGGAATCCCTGGCATGACAAGGCACCGTGTATTCCAGCACACTATTACTCAGTTCGCTGGGAGAGCGCCCGTTTGCCCATTTCCATGATTCAGTCCATTCTTTGTTACTGCGATCATATGTCACGCTAAAGTCCGGCTCGTCGATAGAGATGGCAGCATATCTGTTCAGGCCTCCAAAACGTGCTTCGTCTGATTCCGTCACGTAAACACTACCGAGTTCCTTGATCGCATCGATCCCCAACAGTAGATCGAAGCCCAACAGCTGTTTATCTACAACTAATGCTTCAATGTCGACAGCCGGAACTTTGCCAATCTCCACTTTTAATCTGCCGTATCCTTGGCAATTCAATGTCCTTCCGTCAGCTTGTTAGGACTCCTGCTGATTTCCGCTTCCGAAAGCGACACATGGCTTTACTCACTAACGTCTGTGATCACCCGGAATCGATCAACGCCCTGCACTCTTGCCCATCTACGTGTACTTTCATGGAGGGGAGTTTCTTAGTGTTCAGTCGATCGGGGAGGAGACTAATGCTGATGCTCCCTCCCCTTTGGCGTTTCCCTGGCGCTGCGATGCTATATTTCCAAGGCCATTGCATCTGAAGCAACGTATCTCACGACGAACCTTGCGCATCCGACTATCCGGCCTCTCTTGACGATCCTGTGATCGGTCCTTCGCTATGTGGTTGGGACCACCACACCTATAGTAGGCAAATTTTTTACCGTCATTGCGCACCTTCGATTCTGAAGGTGTTCGTTTGGCGGAGGCGGCGGCCAATTCTGCGGAGCCTTCGTTGTCAATCATGACAGCTCTCGTTAGGGTTAATAGCTGTTCCGCACTCATCGTTTCCATCTTGGATGAGGCACGTAGTAGATGTCTAACGTGTTGCGGTAGTCCAGAAACGAATGCGCACGTAAACCAACGTTCAGGCAACGGTCCCCCAACCAACCGGGCCAGTCGTCGCAGCTCAGCAAAAAACTCGTCTACCGTCTCATCTGGGTGAAGTTGTCAAGTGATGAACTGGTCATATACATTAAATGCATCAGTAGCATATGCGGTTATGAGGGCCTGCTTGATCTGTTCTGCATCTGCTTTCTGTTCCGCACTAAGTTGCCTGTATATGGCTAAAGCTCGCCTTCGCAATCTCAATGGCAGGACGCACTCAACATTCTTCATAGAGCAAAGCTCACACACAAGTTCCACATTTTCGACCCACTCGACAATGGGCATATCAGTCGCAACACCACTAAACTCCGGAATCAGCCGGTCATCAAACATCTTGCCCTCCATCGCCGAAAGAGCTTCTAGTTTGAAAGTTGATTTCAATAACGTTACGGTCTTTTGAGCTGACTCAGACACCTGGCATAGTCTCATTTGCATAGGAACGGCGAGACTCAGCGTTACTCATGCGAGATAATCAAATATAAAATCGACTTTGTGTCGCCATTTTAGGTTGTTTTTTTTTTTTTGTTAAGCGACTGAACCCTACAGAACATACTCACACGCTAGTCAGGTAAGTTATGATTTTCCCTGCAAAATAGTGAGCGTGAACAAATGGGACATGAAGGAGAAATTTTTCAATTGATTTGTGCATTCCCTCTCGTTTGAAGATTTTCTGAAGCTGAGGTTAATGGATCGAGTGCTTGAATTACTTCTAGAAATACGGTTTTCACTGCACGTATAGCTTTGTAACGTGCACTCCAATGGATTGCTACCAAATGCTTCATCATGACCTTCACATGCGAAGATAAAACTTCTCACTAGTGATTGGAAGAGGAGAAAAATGTTTAGAATCTCTCAATCCCTCGGAAAAATGTAATGGAACTTGCATTCACAGCCGAGTTATGAACTCTGCATAAATTCAGACTGTGATTAGATCATGGCACTAACTTAGTTTTCCCGTTTGTTTGGTAGGAGACGTTGAACACCGCCATGAATTCCATCCATACTAGCTGCATTGTCAAATCCTATCCCTCAACATATTTTGAAATCAAGTTTCTCTTTCTCCTGTCGATCCAATATCATCTTGATATCATTAGCTATCTTCCCATACTCAGTGATAAAACCAAGAAATAATTCTGCACCTCCATTTCTTTGTTTTCAACAACGACATATCGACAAATGAAACTTATCTGACCATTATGAGAAATGTCCGGTGTGCTGTCTAGTACGACCACTAAATAATTAGTTTTTCAAATTCGATCCAATATATTTTCCTTCATGTGGTTTCCCAAGATATGAATGAATTCATATTGTATTTTCGGTGACAATTACCGCCGGTTATCATTTACTACTTTCAAGTAATGTTTTCCTAGAACAGGATCATACTTGCTCATTTGTTCAACAAGTTCTATAAAGTTACCTTTAAGGAAACTATATACGTTTTCTTGATGACCACTAAAATACAGGTTCTGTTTCGTCAGAAACTTCGACATCAAGTAACCGAGTTAAAACCTGTCTCCAAATCTGTCCTTTCATAGTTTGTTCTTGTAATTTACTGTCAAAGGTTTTACCGTTATTAAGAGTCATTTCCAACATCTTTCATTCTTTTAAAAGCTCTTCGGTGGTCAGACGAATTTTCAGCCATTTTTGATTTGCAGAACTTTTGAAATCCTGGATTCCCATTGCTCTGTCTTTAAGAAGAGGTGACAGTAGAAACATCTTTAAATACAGCAATTGTGATCTCAAAGTCTCTACATTCTCTGTTTTTGTAAAACCAGTGTGTAGCATTACCCTCAAACTATTTTCCCCCCGTCTTACAGCCAGAGCAAACGGTTTATCTTTATTTTAAAACTTTTTAGATCCCACTGTTACAAGATCAACAAGCAACTGCTTTGAACAGGATCGTGACCGAAATGCGATGTCTTCTTACACAGCAATCTCTGTTTGCCTGTTCTATTTATTTCCAGTAACTTCATCAGTTCCTTCTTCATATTCATACCTGTCTTTACCGCATGCACTGGGGTTCTCTTCGTTTAGTATATCATCATTATCACCTTCAGTTTCTTTAACAACATTAATTCCTGCGGGAAATTCCTCTTCAATTTCTATATTTGTCTCCACCATATTCGCTTTTTCTCCATGTTCCTCCCCTTCAAGTTCCGATGTACATTCAGCAATCTCATCTTTGCATTTTGCTTTAACTTCATATTTTTTTCTAAAGGAAAACATGTAAAGATGCAGCACATTTTCTTTCCTCGCATTCTCTGGTAGTTTTCAACTTGCGCTTTGCCACACCACTCTGTTTTTGCCATTTACTTATTCTAATTGACGAAAAAATAGAAAACGAAACAAATAGGAAAAGAGCATACTCGACGGCACAGGGAATTTTCATTTATTGTACTGAGATACAATTTGGCACAAAGCTGAAATTGGAGTTGTAAAAAAAATTGCTATTTTTTTAACCATCCCAAACTTCACTAGACACATTCGTGACCTATTCACGTCTTGCCCAGTCAGCTGGTGTTGTAGAATACATCGACTGCTTCTCTGCAGAGGGGTAAGACTCCCCAACTACGGTCCTGGATATGACACGAAACCAATAGTGAGGTCCCAGTAATGCTGAAGCTTTAAGGAATGTGGAGAACTCCTTTATTGCCATCTCTCCCAGGTTGACGCTGGTCGGGAGTGGTAACACCTGATAGTCCTATCTATGGATCAAATAGAACTATACTGTATACTTATGCAAAACTGAATTGTTTGAAATTGTTTATATTCATAAAAATGGATATGGCATTAAATAACAACAATGGTTGATGTGCCATAAAACCAAACCAATTTGCATCTTATAATGACATAGAAAAATCTTGCTTGAAAATAGAAGTAAATAATTACTGGAGTTTATCCTATACAGAACCGGGCCATTGGCCTAATGAGTAGAGTGTTTGCCAATAGTCCGGGAGACTGGGGTTCAATCCCAAAGACTCAAAAGGTAAGGATCAAGGGTAAAGTGGAGCAATCCAGGGAATTGAGTAGTGCCCTCCCTACACTTCAGTGTCGTAGCTATTGAAAAGGGAGCGTTCGGGTAACCATCGACTAAGGTCTCCAACATTTTTAATCCTATACAACCAATGATTGCTTAAATCTTTTTTTTAAATTCACTTGTTAAACTTTATCTTTTTTCCTGATACATTTTTCTTATCCCTTTTTAATTCATTCTTATATTCAATATAATAATTTAGATTTTAATCCATAGTAATGGTCATGATGAAAATAACTTTAACATTAAGATTTTATAGGAAATGTTCGCCTCTGATACTTACATTATCTTATTCTCCAGAGAACTGACTGACAATTAATTTTTAGGCAAAGTAACTACTCCCTCATTATTTTGCCAGCGTATACTTTTTTTTTTAACCTTATGACGGTCTGAAAGATGGTAACGAAACTAAACTAATAAAGACAAATATTTAATGACGATTAATTTACTTCCATCAGTTCAGCTGGTTATTTTTTAGAAATATTTGTGTTTTTAGAATAAAGTTTTTGAAAAGTCAGTATTAGATAATTACACTTCTGATTTTTTTTTTAAATAGAAACTAATCTTAATCGTTTTTTGCATTTCTACTACATGTAGTTTTTTTCCGAAAGAATAATTTGAATCAAATAAAGAATCTCTTTCCACTAGACGTGCTTGGGGGAATTCTGGAGTTGGAATGTGTTGTGGTCGTACGTGGCTCGGCCAGTAGTCACATAAAGGTTATTTCGTTCCTCCATTTAAGTGTAGAAACAGTAAGTGAGCCGCTTACCAGACGGGCAATTTGTAGATTGACATCTGGATATAAGTATTGGTGAAGAAATAACGGGGAGGCAGGATGCATATTGATGATAGCCAAACTCTCAGAGCAGTGGCTGTTTATATTCTCTTTTTTAAACCGGTTGACTCCCACCGGAAGTGCTCGGTGTATAGTCCCTATCTTATTGTAACATCCCCTTTATTAGGGAAGTGAGAAAAAGAATTTTATAGGAAAAGAAAAGAAAGGGAGACAGTTTCATGCTGGAGGAGCAACTCTTCTGCCAGCAGGGGTGGTGTATGGTTGTTTAGCGGGTTGGTCTGTATTTGTCCCTGAATGATGATCAATTGGTGTCTCAGATCGATGATCGGTTGGTGGTTCATCTGAAGATTGATGACTGGTTGGAGGTTCGTCTGAGAGCAAAATGTTCTCGTGGCCGTACTCTAGTTAGACGGTAATTTTTTCTCTGGTTTTAAGCAGGTGGCGGCGATTACGTCTGACCCTGGTGCCTTTCTCAGTCTCCACTATGTACTAGCGTGAGTATTCCAGTTTCTTAAGCACCCTTTCTTTCATTCCTTTATTTTGTTCCTGTACTGGTGGTCTATGTGGGTCTGTGTTGCAGAGTCTGCGACCCATCAATTGGGTGGCTGGAGGTAATGCGTCAGTTAGTGGTGTGGTTCTTAGAGCTAGAAGAGCTTAGAACGGATCTTGGGAACTTTTTATAGCTTTTTTTTTTTTTTTTTTTTTTTTTTAATGTTTTAGTGTTTTTTGTGTTTAAAGTCCCAGTTCTTAGCAAATTTCTTGAATGTGTCCGACTTAAACTCTAGACACCTGTTGCTCACCACTATCTGTGGAATACCAAATTTTGCAAATGTGCCTTTTTGGCATTGGATGACAGCGTTCGACTGTTTGTCCGGAAAAAAGTGTGTCGAAAAACTTGGTCCTGTTGTCGATGACAATCACATATGACTTCTGATATAGTTCGAATATGTTTGTCTCAACCTTGGTCCATGGAGCTTCGGGGATTTCATGTGGTATGATCAATTCAGGTGATTGCTGGTTATGTTCATCCAGGCTTGTGCTACAGTTGTTATTCATATCTTTGATTTCTGCCGTTATACCAGGCCAGTAGATGTGTTCTTTTGATAAGCCTGTTCAGTTTTGAGATGGGTGAACACTGAGGAACAGCGGAAACTCTGTCAGACGAAGCTAAGCTTAGTAAATAACCAACAAAAATCAAAGTAAGATTGGGCAGTATTCGAAATCGTGATTTTATTTTATTCTAAAGTCAGGGTTTTTATCTTGATGTTGTGGTTGACCAGGAGACGTGTCCCACTACAACCAGATTAGATAGCAGATACCATTGAAACAAGTGATCATATTTTCACATTTGCCAGGTTCAAAGAGAGAGAGAGATGGTTACAGGGCAGACTGACAGTGATTTGGGTCATTGGACAAGGAAGCAGGTTATTGGCTATTGTCCTACTTTACCATCCATTTCATTTAGAATGTACAATTATTACCTTAATTCAGCCCTGTTTGTTTAAGAATCAAATCTCGTTCACTGGCGGCCTGGTTCGAGTAACTAAAACTCTAAGGTCTTAGTGTGATGGTGAAGTCTTGTGATAAACCCCTAGAATAATTTGTTGTATCTACACAAGTATATCGGGTCCCTTGTGCAGCGTGGTAACTTGTATCTCTTTTGTCCTTTATATGGTTGGATTAGAACTTGAACAAATTCAAAGGAATGATCAAATTTGTTGAGTAACTTAACAATAAGGTTTATTGTCTATTTGTTACACTTGTTGCGGAGCCGATAAGCATGTCGACCCCGCAAATGAATTAAGTTTAATGCGTGTGAGTAAGTGACAGCCAAAGACAATGAAGGAACAAAAGCAAGGTAACAAATATAATAAGTGACAATTTATTGTCAGATCTACAAACGTGTGTAAAGTCCGTAATGGTCGTATTCGGTCTTCAGCTAGGATAGTAACGTTGATAGCTGGTATGGTCGAGACGTAGATGAGCGCAGCTTCATGTTAGTTGCGGGTAGCTGGCGTAGGTTGATCGTGTCGTAAGAATGCAGTCAGAAGCTGAGGTCGGTTGAGTCGTAGAATGCAGCTGGATGATCATTGCAGGAAGTTGGTGTCGGTCGTAGTTGGTAGATCGATGTTCCCGGTTATGACGGTATGTTGGGTTAAACGAGGGTGTGTCGATCCGGTTGCTGGCTCATACTGCGAGTCGTACGTGAGCCAGGTGTTGCAACGGTAGGGCAGTCCATAATAGCGAGTCGTACGTGGACTGCGTGGTATCTTGCAGGAGCGTCGAGTTCGGTGATGGCAGCTTGGTCGTTAGTGTCGGGTGAGCTAGTGACTAAGACTGAGCCGTGTCTTAGTGTTACGGACCAAGTGGAAGGTCGGAGAGACCGTGGTTAAGGTTTGCCAGACCTTACTACAGACGAGATCGAGCGAACGAGTCGAAGATGCTAGGGCTTTATCGTGCCCCCTAGCCGTGCGGGCGAATCGAGACGATAGCTGAGGCTTTGCCGTGTCAAAGCCGTGCGGACGATAGCTAATAAAGGCTGCCAGAGATACTCCGACCCGCAGACGGTGACCTCTTATGGCCCTTAAAAGGACCGTTTCTGCATAAATATGTGATGGGAAAGGTGAATGTACCACGTGATGTAGGATTCGAGCCTTTCGGAGACCGCTAAGAGAGGCTCCTGAGAGCATCCTCGGATGCTCTCATGACTCCATGTATAGCACTAGACCTTGCTGTCTAGTTCAAGCTATAACCCGGCATACGTGCCCGGACCCACATTTGGTTTCGTGAAACTGCATGCCTCATTAGACCCACATTGCACTTAGTGGGTCAATGAGCAGCACAGACCAGCAGGGTTCGAGCCTCGGCTTGTTCTCGACATTCCACTCCCCTTTATGCCCACTTTAATCGGCCTTTTGACCTTGTGTCAAGCCTTGTCTGGTGGGAGACCTCTGAAGTTTTGCCGTCGCAGAAACCTTTGTTATATGAAAGTGGGGCCGCGCCACACTGCCGAGTTTGTGTAAATAGAAAGTTATAAAAATGGGCGTAAAGATAAATCACTCCTCTAACCTGGTGTAGGCTAGCGAAGATAATTTATTCCATTTTTATAGTGTTGTTTCTGACAAGTGTTTTGTTATTATTATTATTATTATTATTATCATTAATTTCAAATTTATCCCCTTTTTTATAAGACGAGAGGTTAAGGCCGTAAAAGGGGCTTCGTTACTTCCGATCGTAACCGGATGTTGTTTTCCAAGGGCGAGCGAGTAATCCGATGTGTACGTTAGTGGACAGATTACGACACACTCAAGGAAAAGGAAAAAAGTCTATTTACAAAGTTTTGCTCGCTAGTACTTAATTTTGGTGGTGGTGATACGAAGCGCCTTATCTTTATGCTACTCTGACTCTGATACCTCCACCACCACCAGAATGAAGAAAGGATCAAACATCAAATGTTTTCTGATAATATCCGCCTCCACTTAGTAGAAACCACTTTTACTTGGACCAATCGAAAAGCCGATTCCTTCTGGGGAAAGAAGCTCCCCCTACTTTGATCGCGCGTAAAGAAGACATTACTTCTTTTATTTTTATTTGATGTTAACAGCTCTTTAAATCTGAACATAACTTTTCAAACCAGACAATTCGGTACCGATCACTTAGAGAGTAACGCAATTTCCTCCCTTTTTTTCTGTCTAAGTTAATATCAACACAGGGAAGTCAATTTTCTCACCCAACCCGCTGGTAGTCAGATTTTTAAAATCATTTTTTGATCTTAACGCTCCACGTTCACTATTCGCGTACAGGCATGCAACAACCTCTCTCTGATGCCAGGATAGAACTCTGTCACACAATCTGTACACTTTTAATCCGGTTTTTGTTCCTCAAGTTCCGTTTCACAAAAACATAGATCTTGTGGGGGGGAGTATGTAATTTGGTTATTTCAGTAGATTGCTCTCTAAATTATTCCCACCACAAATACAACACAAAACATTACAATCGCGCAAAAGAAATGGAATAGAACACAACAAACATTAAACAACAAACAATTTAATATGCATATAACAGAATATGAAAACAAACAAAATATATGATGTGTAAATGGCCTTTTGGAAAATGAAGTTTGACAAAAGGAAAATAAATTTGTTTAAAGATATGTGTATGGTCATGTTATCAGAGTCCGTAAATAAGTCGTTCTTACTTACATTAAGTTTATAGCGGGTTTTATGATTGTGGTGACAGCGTGTCTCGTTGATGAAAGAAGTTTGTCGGGTTTTCCTTTTGAATATAATTCTCGGCCATTTGAAAAGAGGTTATGAACTTTAGTTGAGGAAGGAAAGGAATTGGTTGGACATAGTATCGGCTACTGGCTTAGTGGCTTGTGTTCGTCTGTGTCTTCGTTTGTGTGTAAGCTTGTGTGTTTATTTCCTGTTGATTACTTACAGGAAGGCACAAGGCCTTAAGTTTTGGGGGGAAGGGGTAGGGTGCGGTCTTGCATTAACTATGTTTTTACTAAGGGGACCTAGCTAGCCACATTCGCCGACCCATTCAACAATACAATATATAGTCATTCATCCGTCGCCTTGCGCGCTGCTACCACCAAAATACCACATTTGCTCTATGGAGAAAAACCTACTTAAAACCCCGGAAGTGATGCATGATTTTATTTACAAATTGTGATTTTTTACAAATGAATTCATATGATGGGGATGGGAGAAAAACCCCGAAATATATACAATAACAAAGAAACAAGGAAAAATCCCCCGTTTGGTTGCCCTCCCATCCCCCCGTCTATAAAATTGGAGGCCGACTGTTTTCCGGGGCGAAAGAACCGGAAACAAGTCGGACCTGCCCTAGGTGGGACTGGGATCCTAATCTATAGGGGGAAAAAAGAAGATAAAGGGTCGGGCACGGTGTGGGTCGATACAAGACGGTAATATGATTTTTATACATATGAATGTTCAAGATCTTCAGTAAAAGCGGACTGGGATACGGCTTGAGGTCGAAAAATAATGGGGATGGGGAAGATCTTGAATACTAATGACTAGATGACGGGGACAATGGCTGACAACACACTGCTAACTAGGTTACAAGGGGAAAACATTGCCTACTTACCGGGGGTGGGGTCCCGAAGGACCCGTACCGTAGACGCCATGGGCGGGCAGAGGAGGGAAGGATGACTCCAACGTTGCCCCCTTTCGTACGACCAGGTTCGCTGCATTCACCCACCTTCTGTTGAATGTTATGCGATCCAAGCGTTTTCTATCGCATCTGATTCCGAAAATACAAAACCAGATCGCGATGAGAAAAGTTTGCATCGTCATACAATCCCTTCTTTCGCGTGATCCAAATCACCATTCGAGCTACAGCCAGGATCGCGAGAAACACCACACGCTTCTCACCCTGAAACGGAGGAAGAACGTTGTCCACGACGTAACCAACGTCGAGCAGCACGAGCTGCTTGGGTTCGATGCGAGCCGTCCACTCCCCGACGTGATCCCAAAACGGGCGGACTCGCTCGCAGTAGTAGAAGGCGTGCTCAGCCGTTTCTTCTAATCCACTGCCGCAGCGAGGACAATCAGGCATGTCTGCTAGGCCCGCTTTGTAGTTCAAGCCGGCAAGGGGTAACGCATTCCGTACAAGTCGCCAGGTGAGCGAGAACTCGGAGTTGTTCAAGAAGCTCGATCCTGGCGCCCAATTCCAGTGAGAGCGGATCTCCTCCGCCGTCCAGCCTCGCCGCTCGCTAAGAGGATCAGAAGCGGAACCCACCACTAACTCCCGATATAGCTCTTTCCGAGGCCGTGAAAGGTCACTGGACCCAAGAAGGTTACGAAGGGCCTTTCGGCACTCGCTAAAAAACAGTGCTTCGCCCAAAGGCCTACGTCGACCTTCAGCCTTTGGGTCTGACTTGAGGCGAGGAAAAGTCCGACTCGCCTTTCGTCTCCACACTGAGTCCCCTGTCAAGGACCGGCCGAGGTATGCAAGTCTTTCAGCAAGCCAGTGGCTCTCCAGATCAGGCATACCCAGACCCCCGTTGCGTGTACGTTGGATACAGACCTGCCTACGGACTATCGGCCTTGCACCTCCCCAGAGTAATCTGGAGAGGGATTGTTGCAGTGCCAACCGACGTGCCTTAGGCAGAGGAAGTACAGCCAATCGGTAAAGGATCAGAGGGAAGACGTACGTGGCGCACGCCTCCGCCCTGCCCTTTAAGGACAACCTCCTTGAAAGCCAGATTCCCACCTGAGCATTCACCTTGGTTTGTACTTCCGACCAATTTCGCTCCAGTTGGAGGTCGGGCCCGAACCACACCCCGAGGATGCGGATGGGTCCGTCACTCCAGCGGAAGGGCCCTGGAAGAGTATTGCTACCCCTCCAAGCACCAAGCCACAAACCTTCGCTTTTGTCAAAATTGACCTTGGCTCCTGCGATCCGCTCATACTCGACAACCGCCTCTTTCACAGCCTTTATATCCAGACGGCGGGATACAAAGACTGTGATGTCATCAGCGAACGCGGAAACCCTTGCTGCAAGGCTGCTAACAAAAGGTATACCGCGCAAGGACGGACTTGTCCCCTCATCCCTAAGCCTGCGCAGGAGGGGCTCCAACGCGAGGACATAGAGAAGAGGAGACAACGGGCAGCCCTGCCGCACCGAACGCTCGATCGCGAATACCCTCGAACGCCTTCCCTTCACCTGCACCACTGCCTGAGGGTTGTGGTACATCATGCTAATCCATCTGCGGAACTCCGGTTTGAATCCGGCAGTCTCCAAAACAGACGCCAAAAACCGATGGTCAACCCTATCGAAGGCCTTGGACTGATCTAAACTGATCAGCGCGGCTTCTGTGTCGTCTTCTATCCCCTCTAGGACCTCGCGAATCAAGTGCAGACTGTCCTGGATCGATCTTCCCTTCACAGCAAAGGTCTGTTCAGGGCCGATCAGATCACTGATGATACGCTGTAAACGATTCGCCAAGACCCGGGCCAAAATCTTTAACTCTGTGTTAAGCAGAGTTATGGGCCTGTAGTCATCTAAACCCTCCCAAACATGCCTGCCACCTTTCTTCAGCAATGTGATCACGCCCTTGGTAACGCTACCAGGGATGGCTCCCTGGGCGAACCAATGGTTGAACATATCCGTCAGAATAGGCACAAACATGTGCGACATCCTCAAGTACACTTCGTAGGGCAAACCATCTAGTCCCGGCGACTTGTTCAGGCCGACCTGCTTCAACGCATCACGGACTTCGCATTCAGTAACCACACCCTCGCAGCTAGCTGCTTCAGCCACCCGGAGGCGGGGGAAGTCGGCAAGATAGCTACGAAACTCCCGGATCGGGAGATCAGGGCAGCGGGCAAAGCGATCCCGAAAGTGCGCCCGAAAGGCATCACGTATCTCACGACTCGAATGCAGCAGTCGCCCGTCCGCGGTCTTGACAGACGCGACGTACCGATCGGGGAACCTTCGCACTTCTTCCTCACGCGCAGTCGCGTTCGATTTCACAGCTTCGTAGAGAACTCTATTTAACCTAGATCTAACTACGTATCCCTTGTAGCGCTCGCTATTCTCACGCTCAAGGTCCCTCCTAGCTAGTTCTACACCTAGGGAGTCCCCCCCAGCCACCGCCCGGGAAAGTCTATCGTCTATAGACTTCGCCTCCTTGGCCTTATCTAGTTTGAGCTGTTGACCGTATTTGGTGGCGAAGTCTCTAATCCTATATTTGAGAGAAGCCCACCACCTATTCCCGGTAACCGCCCCCACTAACGCCCGCTGAATTAGGGATTCCAGCCGGTCCCGGAAGTCCCGTATCTCCAGTAAGGAGGTACTGAACTTCCAGTAGCCGGCCAGACTAGGCCTATTGGCTAACCGTAGACTGACTCTAACAAGTTTATGGTCAGTCCACGCTATCAAGTGGAACGTGGGACAACTAACAAAGTCAATGTCAGCTCGTCTCACTAACACTCTGTCCAAGTAGGAACCTACTTTGGCAGAGGGCGAACTATCTAGCCACGTCCACATCTCCCGCCCTGGGTGATCAAGACGAAACCTGTCGACGAGACCGTGACGAGTCACGAAGCCGACAAGGCTACTCTCACACCTTCCCGCACGACTAGCTCCCCGACCGACCTTATCTATCTTGGGATCAAGGATCGCATTCCAATCACCCATTAAGACTAGCCGCTTCGTATCGTCCAGGAACGGCGCCAACCGACGAAAAAAGGAAACCCTCTCCACAACGATATTGGGCGCATAAACCGCAACCAGACGAAACTTGAAACTTTTCACGGCAACATCGGCCACAACCAGCCGGCCCCCGTCACCTGCAAAAACAACGTCAACATCAGCATCAAGGCTGCGTCCAACTAGCAAGGAGACCCCAGCGCTGACGTGGCTGCCGTATGCTGAGAAAACGTTAAAGTCGTTTTCCAGCACCCGACAGTCAGCGTCGCAAGTGAAGTGGGTCTCCTGCACTGCAGCAACATCTACCCAGAGCTTCTTGAGTTCACCAAGCAAGCGCGCACACTTGCTTGAATCCCTCAGTCCCCTCACATTCAAACTGGCAACGTTTAAAGCCATCAATCCGACTTACCTTACTCATCGTCGACTACGGGCCGGAAATCCTTGGGTGTGAGGATGCCGACAGCCTGACGCAGGGAACCGGTACCGAGTTCAGTCGTCACTCGGTTGTCCCTGGTGATTCCGCCGACATCTATGGGGAACTTCAGCTTTAGGGCCCTATAAAGAGACGGGTTAACCAAAATCGGGACCCTACCCGAACAATATGTAAGACATTTTTTGAGGGAGGAGTGCTCCAACTCCGCCAGCTTTATGCCCGTATCAGTCTGACAGACCGTACTCAAGAACTTCCATACGCCCTTGGTACGGTCGCCAGCTGACCGGACAAAAGTGGTCACCATGGCTGCACTCCTGAAATTTGCGGGATTTGATACGTTTAAATTTTTTACTTTTTCCAAGCTGAGCAACGGCTTTAGCGCCTTCCGGAGCTGGAAGTCCCCAACTGCCTCCAGCTCCGCAGAGCACAAAGCCGCTGCCCGCTGTATCTGTCCGATGGATAGTTCCTTGTAGTTTGTTTTCTTAGGAGGGTCAGTTTTTCTTTTTGGGGAAATGATTGCTGTGAAAAGTTCTTGAGATGATAAGTCTGCTGGGCTGAGTGAGGGAAGGGATGGGGTTCGGGCTAGGCCCGAGGGTTGTGCCCTTTCAGCAGACTGAGATCTGGGGAGTGGGATTTTGTAGGGGCGGTGATATTTTTTGAAAAGCAGTTCATGTTGGGGTGAAAGAGAGTCCATTTGTTGGGGAGGAGACTGTAAAGTTATTTTTGGGGGTGGAAACGGTGGTGGAGGTAGTGTAGGTGGTGGTGAAGGTACTGGTGGAGAAGGGATAGGTAACTGTGGTTGAGAGGAGGGGCCTGCCTCAGGTTGTTTTTTTTCCGGGCACATTTTCTTTGCTGGCCCCTCCCCGCTGTCCCTTCTCCTCTTCAGATTGGTCGATGTTTCCATGTCTTCGATGATTTTTTTATTTTTCTTTTTAGTCTTTTCTATTGATGGTGCTGGTGTCTTAGGTGTTGCTGGTTTCTTTGGTGTCATTGTCGCTGGTGCTGCTGGTGATTCTGTTGTTGTTATTGTTGTAATTGCTGCTGCTGTTGCCGGTGGTTTTGTTGATGTTTTTGGTGATTTTAAAAAAAAAAAAAAAAAAATTCAAACAGAAAAAAACAAAGTCTTACCGAGATAACCAATTTAACAATCCGAGTAACGTAGGTAATAACAAAAATTTGACTTCAAGTGAACGAGCAAGTCTGACTGATTGTGTCTTGTGTGTCTGGCTTCCTAACTCTGTGTTATTTATATCCTACAGGTGGATCAAAGAATCGTCCTAAAATTTTTGCGTGTAGGCATTTATTGACCAATCAGATTTGTATTTTACTATTTTATTTTCGAGCCTAAATATTTTCTGTTAGTTCACTTCCGATCCTAATTTTCTAGAATGTTCTATTCCATGTTTTTTGCTGATTGGTTGAAAAATATAAAAATGTAATTTAAATGCTAATGCGGGTTTGATCCTAAATTTCTAGAATGTTCTTATTGATTATTTTAAGACTAGAAAAAATGTGTATCCTATAATCTATTGAGGTGTTTATTTCTAGCGCCACGGACTATCATGACGAATACAATAGACTATACTAATTAAGTAACCTTAATGTTGAAACAGTTTTGCATTAATTCATTGAAAGCCATTAAAAAACACTTTTGCTACTTCTCTGCTTTTGCCCCTTAAGCATTGCTCGACCGCTCAGTTTGTCGCAGGTGCTTGTGAGACACTAGGAAGATTTTAACAATGAAAGGACGACATCAGAGTGAAAAAGCTTGAGAACCATCATGTCTGCTTTAAATCATCTTTTTTTTTTTTTTTTTTTCGTGGAGATCGTTTTCTGAAGTTCTTTTCATTATTCTGTGCATTTTCGGATTACTAAATTCATCTTCGTTGTTTTAACAAATATATAATTTTTGGCTCTCTTTTGTGTGTGCTTCGTGATTTTTAAGAAGTCACTTTATTTTAGTTTTTGTTTAACGACGTATCTTAGGTACTATTTAATCTTACGTGTTATTTTAAGCGGAAAACTGATTAATTAGTGAATTTTAAATAAAAATAATTTCATATTTTTTGTGTTCATTGTATTTTTTAAATTCCACTTTGTTAATAGTTTACACGATCTACAATTAATAATTTAAGCGATTATGTAATTTAAAAAGATACTTATCAGGCAATCTCACTTAAATGAGAATTGCCTATCTAGAAAATTTGCACAAATATGGTTTCAAGTAAATGAAAAAACAGATCTGTCTGTGGATGAATATAGATGTATATGTATGTATGTGTAAATATATATGTAAATTTAAATACATATATGTATATGTGTATATATATGTGTGTGTGTATATATATATATATATGTATATATATATATGTGTGTGTGTATATATATATATGTGTGTGTGTGTGTATATATATATATATGTGTGTGTATATATATATATATGTGTGTGTGTGTGTATATATATATATATATGTGTGTGTGTATATATATATGTGTGTGTGTATATATATGTGTGTGTATATATATATATATATGTGTGTGTGTGTATATATATATATATATGTGTGTGTGTGTATATATATATATATATGTGTGTGTGTGTATATATATATATATATGTGTGTGTGTGTATATATATATATATATATATATGTGTGTGTATATATATATATATATATATATGTGTGTGTGTGTATATATATATATGTGTGTGTGTGTGTGTATGTATGTGTGTGTATATGTGTGTGTATATGTTACAAGACGAGATCTTGCCTTGATTTGAAAAAACAAAAAGAAAGAAAAGAAGAAAAGAAAAAAGAAACGGAAGTTAACACTTCGAGTTCTCAACTAAAAATGAAAAGTTAGTCGCTCACGCATAGGCTCCGCGCAGAACTTCCGTTTGCGATAAATTAACAAAAAAAAAAATACATTAATAAATATCCAATCGGAACGCTTCCCGCGGGGCACAAAAATTGCCGTTCTGAGCCTACAGAAAACGTATAAATAGACGGACCAAACAATCATCAGTTCAGTTGCGTTCCTACACCACAGACTTGTTCCCTCACACGACCCGTGTTAAGGATTCTTCACCCCGTCTGGCGCCTGTCATCCGATACATCAAACGCTCTCCGCAGCTACCAACGTATCCTAATTCCGAGAAAACCATCCCTTGACCACGAGACAAGTACAGTACATGAACTTTGTAGCTACTGCCACTGAATTCATTCTTTGACTGTGAATGTATTTCTCCGTTCTACTCTCTGTACTTAATCTATCTATAAAAAATTTCTATAACATCATTACTGTGTTATTGTGAGTATCTATACGTTCTTTGTTTTGCAACCATACGCATTTCTCGCCCACAACTCAGAATATAACACTGGTGTCAAGCGTGCAGCAAAACAAGTATGGAATACTCCGGCCTTTCTCGATCAGAAATCTTGGAACTTATAAAACAGCAAAAAGCAGCGATTCTCCAAACGAAAATTGATATGGAGCCAGCAGACAACCCGCAAGCACAATTAATCATTAGTGAACTGAAAACAGACCTCCACAAACTTTTAACTGCTCTGCAAACTACCGCACACGATCGATCGCACACATTGCAACAACACACCACAAACTATGAGCTTCTATTGCGACAGCAGTCACTTCGGGACGCCACAAAATCCATCCGGACCTTCGAACCGGGCAGCGATGTAAACCGCTTCATTACCGACCTTAATAAGGCTTACACCATACACGTTAAGCCAGAATTAAGAGAATATCCTGCAATGGAGAGGGAGTTTGTCAAGCTGGCAAAGCAACTACTGAACGAAGGCATCTTCCAGCAGATGGAGGACTCAAGACAGCCTACGTCCACGTTCGAGGAACTAAAGGCTTACCTTATATCCACCCACGGGAGCCAAATGACAAACTTCCAGTACCTAAGCCGAGCATGGGACCTTCAGCGACATGAGGGAGAGAAACTCACTGATTTTGCAGGCCGACTTGAAAACACAATCCGAGAGGCCACAGTCCACATCACGGCAAAATTCAAGTCGGACAGACAAAATGCTGAGATGACGGCCGAAACTGCATTTTCCCTAATGGGGGCCATGCTCATGAGTGAAAAGATCAAGGCATGGACACCTAACATCTATCCACACCTCGTCAAAACTATGGACAGACACTACTCAGCGGGTGGTATAGCCAGCGATGCGCAACGCTATCTTGATCGTGGTATCAAAACGGACATCACCACCGCCGCTGAAACCACTGCGCTGATGGCGAGCCAACCTACACACTCAGACAAACCTCGTAGCCTTGAAAGTGACAAGATACTAGCCGACATACAGCTACAGTTGCTGGATCTGAACAAGCAACTGCGGCAAACCCACAGGCGGAACCCATCCATCGTTGACTGGAAAAGTCGAACCGCCCCCACCTACAACATGAAGCACAACCGGTCACAAAGAAGCGCTGGCCAACCCAGCCAACAAGCAATGTGCAAAAATTTTTTACGAGGCCGCGCATGCTTTAAGGGCAACAGGTGCCCATATTTTCACCCCCCTCATGCTCAAGCACACATAGCGACCACTGACACCGGTTTACCTGGAATAGATAGCGATCAGCACAACCATGAACACGCGACGCGCTTCGACGAACTGGATTTTCGGTTGGGACCGAACGAGATGTGTTGACTCGTTCCCAGGTCCATGTATCCACTCAGCATCATCACACATTTAACGTTCAAATCCAACCTGATCTCCGATCGCCCCTTGTTCAGATCAACCTCCGCAACAACGGCATCACATTCTCCGGTGTAGGCATGCTAGATTCCGGATGCACGACTTGCATCATTCCCATTTCTCGCTTACCTGAAGATGCAAGAAGACACATATCCAAAACCAACATCCGAGTCAAAGGAATCGGAGGGAACATCTCTATTCTGGGCAAGCTCACCTGCGACATTACCTTGGGTGACGATACTTCTCCCGCTTTCTGCAACGTCGACACACTGATCACGACATCAGACATTCCCATCTTGATCGGCCAGAACATACTCGGCCACCACACACTGTTATCCTATACTATCGATAACCAGAAGGCGACTGTAGAACTTGCGCGCACACTCCCATCTGGCAAGCTAAAACATACTGTCCCGCTCTCTACAACCGTCCATCCAAGGATAAAACCGACCCACAACCTTTCACACGGCGCCCTAACCGTTTCCAACGAGGAACCACGAGCCACAGCCAGATCATCGCCTAACGGGTTGACTCTCAACCAAAAACTCCATTGGCTTAAGCAAACCGTAGGCCTATCGCTTCCAGACCATCATAGCCGTAGTGAATTAGAAGCTACCGCCGATTTACTCATCAGCTATGCGGACATTCTCGGCACCGACGACAATAGAAGGGGCACTTTCATCAAGCTCCGGACAAAATATCTCCACCAAGCCCATGACTGTGTCAACCACTCAGGGATCTCCCGCATGCAGGAACACCTATCCAGCTACTGGTGGGAGTTCAAAAATCGCGATATCAGGGCGTATGTTCAGTCATGCCAAACCTGCGCTAAACGCAAGGGAAATTACGGCATGCGCCGAAACTGGTCCACGGGCCATTGCAAGAGAGGCGGAAAACCATTCGAGGTTGTCTACATAGATTTCGTCTCAATGCCCCTCTCAAAGGGCAAGCGGTACATACTTACTATTCTAGACAGCTTCAGCCGCCACCTCATGGCCATACCATGTGCCAGAGACCGCGCAATCGACGCAGCCCGCGGACTCTACCAGTTCTTTCTTCGTCACCGCGAGATTCCCCGCATTGTCTCCTCCGACCGAGGAACCCACTTCACTGGTGAGGCCTACAAGGAATTTTGTGACCTAACCTCGATCACCCGGGAACTTCACTGCCCGTGGCGACCACAAAGCTCGGGGAACATTGAGAGGCAACACTGGACCTTAAAAAACGCCCTTTACATGATCTGCGAAGACAGAAACTGTGAATGGACGGACGTTCTCGAATCCGCAGTTTCCTCAATGAATGCCACAGCCAACACCGCCACTAGTGTATCCCCGCATTACATTATCACCGGCCGCCAACCAAACATTGGTCTACCGAAGATCCCCTGCCAAGACATCGTTAACAACAACCCAGGTGCTTACGGTATGCAGATAAACGCTCTGCTCCGACAGGTGCATCAAAGAGTCGCCTTGGCGAACAACGAGGCTGACCACAAAATGGAAGCCAAACTGAACCGCAGCATCTTCAAAGACCCGATACAAGTCGGTGACAAGGTGCTACTCCACCGACCGCAATCCGCAACAGCCCACTTGTCTCACCTGCCTTGGATAGGTGACTTTGAGGTCACCAAAACGAACGGTTTGGTAGTTCAAGTGAAAAACGACAACTGTGAAACGCATTGGGTTCACCGTGGACACGTCCGTCGACTCGTACCACGACCAAATGACCTGCAACACATGCATCGACCACCTCCAGCTCTATCCCCACCTCACCAAATTCCCAATCACCCGTCGGACACGACCACTCCTATCTCCTTGTCCACCCCGGCAACCTACCATCACCCGTTGTCACAACTCCCTACACTTTCGTCAGGG
>CAUZXS010002588.1:27500-155388 GCA_963585895.1 Sepioteuthis lessoniana | reverse complement strand
ACTAAACCAAGCGGCACCCCACAAGACACCAACTGTACGGCCACCTGCCCCCTATCACGAAATCTATTCAAGTTAGGCGAACCAGACATGCAGGACATTGCTGGAGAAGCAGAGATGAACTCATAAGAGATGTACTCTTATGGATCCCCACACACGGCCGCGCAAAAGCAGGACGACCAGCACGAACGTACATTCAGCAGCTGTGTGAGGATACAGGATGTTGTCCTGAAGACCTGCCTAGGGCGATGAACGATAGGGAGGAGTGGCGAGAGAGGGTCAGGGATATCCGTGCTGCCAGCACGATATGATGATGATGATGATATATAGCAGTATATAAACTCAACACAAACAATTATACACAAATACATAAGGGAATCACTGTGGTGTAGTGTTTAATATGCTGGACTGCAATGTCATAGTAAGTGAGTTTGAACTCCAGTTGTACTTTTATGTTTACTTTTGAACTGACACCCTCAGGAAAAGTATGAACCCCCTCTAATTATGGGTAAAATGGTACCATTACTATTCTTCTCCAAGGATAGCTTTGGCATTAAATAACCCATGAAGATTGATATGCCAATAAACAAAGAAACCCAACCAAACCCAACATATAATCTTACATTGATAATTCTAAACGGGATCAGGGTCCTGAGTTCAAAACCTGGATGATGCTGTTTGCATTTCACTTAACAATTAGGGAAGTCATGAATCTATATTTTTCCCTGTCCCAGCTATAGGGAAAGAGTAGAGCAGACTGGGTTCTTTAGCCTTGGTTAAGCAACCAGTCAAGGAGAAGGAAAACTCGGAATTTGAACCTGGTGTTCTCTGTTTAAAAATTGATCTTGTGTCATAACCCGTTCATTTCAGAGGAGTTGGGTAAATAAATACATTGATGATTCTACACAGTTAGCCTGAACTTTTACAGACAACTCCTAAAACCAACATTAATAGCCCCCAAATAGACACAGTAAATTAAAAAACCTCTGGCATTTACAACAAATTACAAGAAGCAACAAACATTCTAAAGATTTTAGGCATCTAAATCTGAATCTGTGAAATCAGATGAAATTCTTTTCAATTCTGAAAGAAAACGATATAGAATAATGTGATAAAATGTAAAAAAACCTCTCAAAAAACCCTCCCAAAAAACAAACAAAAAAACATCATAAACTATCAAATGGAGGTGCCCATGGTGTAATGGTTATCGTCGCAGGAATTGGACACGGCAACACGACTTTAAATCTTGGACTGATTGCATTTCACATAGCACTAATACCCTTGGGAAAGGTATGAATCCAATTATTCTCCCTCCAGCTATGGGTAAATAGTATGGCAGACTAGGTTCTTCAGCATTGGTGAGGCAACTAGTCTAGGAGAAGGAAAAACTCTGAATTCAAACCTGTTAAACTCCGCTTAAAAAATTGACCTTGTGTCATATCCTGCCCAAGTGGAGGGGTTGGGTAAATATGATAAACTATCAAATAACATGGCTTGAATTACCTTCAAGCACTTCTTTTATCAACATTATTATTCATAAATAAGTAAAACCTTACATTTTTTAAAATAAAAAGTTAATTTTCTTCTAAAATAATGATACCAGGATTTTATTAACAACAGTTTTGGATTCTTTGTTTAGTAGCATATCAACCTTTGTAGGTATGGTTGCAAGTATTTCTATCTAATACTAATAATCATATGACTTATTTTTTGTACAGTTATATGGTTTCAAGTAATTAATGATAATAATGATAATCATCCTTAGTAAACAATTATAGCTTCAAGTAACTATTCTTAATACAAATATTTCATATTGGTATGGTATCTAGTATTCCTATTGAATATGAATAATTTTTAAACAAATGGTTTTAAACCCATAGATGGAACACTAACAGGTATTACTACTCCAAGTCAGTGGACTTTGGAGTAATGCCAATGAAGTGGTACTCCACATTCCCCAGATCTCCAGAATTGGAGCCTAACCACCAGATGCAGTTTAATGTCATATCCAGGACTTCCCCATTCTGCAGGGGTAAGCATATTCTAAGCTCCACTGACTGCAGGTGTTGAAATAGGCCAACTGCACTTAGTGTCCTAACTCACTATGTTACAGTAATCCTACAATGTTTATAAATAACAATTGAACAAATCAAAGATGAAAACAACTAAAAACTTCATGGTACCATATCTTAGTTGACTGGGGCTGTAGAATACATCTTCCCAGATGGGTAAGACCACCCCAATGAGTGTCCTGGATATGACCATTAAACAATCTGATGGTGAGGCTCCAGCAAAAACTGGAGCTTTGGGGAATGTGGAGTACCCCTTCATTACTATTGCTCCCAGGCCCAGTTTGGTCCAGAGTAGTAGCACTTGGTAGCATCCTATGTATGGGTCAAATAGAACTGTTTAACACTTGAACAGAGTGCAAATAAATGACCTATGCTAAATTAAATTTTTTGAAATAGAACTGTTTAATCATTCAACTGTGTGTAAGCAAATTACTGATGTTTGAATGACATATATAACATAACAATACTTGGACCCATGCAAACAAATGAGTAATTTTGAATAGAATTAGATAGCAATAATTGAAACTATTTAACTGTGTAGAAACAATAGCAATATTAGTGTGCAAACAAATTAGTTCTGACTCATTTAAAAATGAAATTATCAACAAACTAATCTCTTACACATTTGTATATCTATTCAAATGTGTACAAACAAATGACTGATGTTAAATTATTACTGTTACATTGCAATACTTGAAACTATTTAACTGTGTGCAAAAAAATGAGCTCAGGCTCATTTAAACATGTTTTCAACAAAATGTGTTTACAAATCATATATATTTAATATATATGTATAAAGAGAATTTGGTATTAAATAATCAACAATTGTTGATATGCCATAAAACTAAACCAAAACTCCATGGTACTAAGAAATTATTTAGTTAGATAACCAAATAGTTATCTATTAATAAAATGATAAAATATATATAAAATTCTGTGGCTATTATTTATCATTCTGACGACAATTTAGTTGGCAAGGGTTAGAATATGCTGGCTATATCTCCTGTAGAGAGTTAAGACCCTCAACCAAAAATGGGTATGACATGAAACTGTATCTAATGGTAAACCTCCAGTTCTTGATCTCTGGGGAGTACCCCTTCATTGACATTACTCCCAGGTCCACTCTGACCCAGAGTAGTAGTACTTTTTAGGGTCTCATCTATGAGTCAAATCGATCTATTTAAAATCTATATTCGATAAGACCATGACCCCCCCCCAAAAAAAAATCTCAAGAAACAACTACATTCATCAATGACCAATCTTAACACCAGTATATACACAATATTCTAACACTGAACTCAATAAAAGGAAATAAATACGAGATAAATTCATTTACACATACATGAACATGTAATATTTAATATTCACAATAAATCTACCAGTGGTATTAAAAGAAATAATACATGAATGAGTCCCAACAGATAAAATATACATATGTTGTTTCATGAACAAGCAGGATGTGGAAGGAGTACAAAAGTGGAAAAAGGCTTATTTGATGAGAGTAGGTTGTAGCAGAAGGTATTTTGGTTTGGCGCGCAATTTAATTCAACGCATAATTTCACCCAGTCAGGATGACTTATCCTATTCATTCCAGACCTCCTTTTCCGGGGAGCAGAAATTGGGTAAGCTGCCAAACACAGTCTCTTTGGCTGAACAACGCTGTCCAGTGCAGACGTCCCATTGGCCGTTCTTCAATAGCAGCAGCAGCATGGACACATGAGGGAACCTATCTAATTTATGGATTCCTTGCGTCTATATCTTTTAGACCAAGGAGTCCCAGTTGAATATGAATTAGATACATTCAATATGCCACCACAGGAACAACTTTATGTCACCCCAAAAATTGGCTATGTCGATACAATGACTAATTCCGCTCTCGGCACCTAGCTCTCAATTCACCTCTGGGCCACTTTAATGGAGACAACGTACGCCTCTCCCCAAATCACCAGATACACAAAACTCAAGGTAACTCCAAAGTTTATTTCCTCCAACGGCAAACAAGACTTTTGCTAAACTACAGCAAACACAATCCCTCGCACGTCCGACGATACGCACTGCCTTCTCAACTCTATCGTATCTCCATTTCGTCTCCTTACTCCTACGAGACTTGCAGCACAAAAAGCAAACCCAATATTCCATGCTGCAAATAAAAACTATTCCTAAAAACATTTCGACTATCGGCACCTTACTTCTTCATCCTTCCTTTATTTACTCTTAAAACTTAGTGAGGAAACAACACAACGTAAACACACACACGCACGTTACACCATCTTCCTCGCTAAAAACAAAACTTTCCCTCATTAAAAATAACAACAAATCCTCCAGCTAAAAGGTAATAAACAATGAGCTCTAAATGGATATGTAAATTATTTAAAGGTGATAATTATTTCTTTTATCCCTAAAAGTTGTTTTAATAATATTTGTGAAGATGTATAGGATAACCACCCTTTTTTGCCAAAGAATTTCTTCTAATGACCACTAGATGGCATTGCTAAAACAGTACAAAGGAAGAGAGCATGAAAGTCTCGTTTTCTTTCTTGACAGAATTGCCTAGACACAAGGACCTGTTTTAGTGCTCCTCTGAGGTCCCTTTTTTCATCCCCAGTGATCCTCATGTCATATTTAACATGACACCTCAGAATAGTTCCAAGAATACAAAGTCTTAAGCTTATTTGCTCATATGCTGGTCCATTTCATTTCACACAACCAACAACTAAGGCATACTTCTCAAAAATGTAAATCTCTCACAAACTCTAATATCTCTTAAGAGTAAGTAAAGGACATTTCTCCATGCACACCTTCATTTCCTCCTTTTGTGATTTTTCCATAATTTGCTCAGACAATAAAATATTTTGATGTTAAATATATGAGATTGTTTTTATATCTATTCTGTACAAGAAAACTACATTTCTCATTTTTATTATCCTACTCACTAATATTCTTCTACAAAATACATGCAAACTTCTAACCATGTCCAGTAAATTCATTATAGGTAAATTCATCATCAATAAATTCATCTTAGTTAAATTATTCATGGCTAAATTCAAAATTTAATCATTTTTTTAAAGAATTCAATAAAAAGAGCTAAAAGGTCAGAGTTAAGGTTAGGGTTAGGGAAACCGTATATTATAAGAGCAATTAAACTATGATGAATTTACCGGTGATAAATTTACCATACAATGAATTTACCTAGAATGGATATGTTAGTCCATTCTTCTAGATATTTTTAGAGAGGATTGGCTCTTCTGGTTATTTTACATGTCAAGTTTGCTAAGAACTGTGTTTCTGGGGAATGAACATCCAAGATATATTGCTATCTCTGGATGTCATAAAAAAAAAGAGAAAGATTTTTGCTATTTCTTACTTTTATGTGGATCTGTTTCTGTGTTAACCGCAGTTGCTATGCTTCCTTGTGTCATTGAAAAGTAATTCTGAAGAAGAGCAGCTAATCGACGATGATCCTGTATGTAACACAATTAAACTGATATGCACTGGTGAAGAAGAAATCTTAAAGGAGAGAGTTCTGACTTTTAACTTTGGCTAATTACAGGACAGTCCTTCACCAGAATCAGTTTATAAAATATGTTCATTAAAATTGGTGAATAGGAAGTATCACGATGCAAGATAGATCATAATGTTTTTCTGTAGCAAAAGTAAAAGTAATTAGAAATTTTAGAGAAATTCTTTCTAAAGTTTTTGAGAAAATAATCTAAAAGTTACTATTAATTTAAGAAAGGAAATAATTGTTCTTTTAGGAATAATCATTTTGAAAGCAAAAAAAATAATAATAAGGAAAAAAAATAATATGAGGAGGCTAAGCCTGCTTCTTAGTTTGAAAAACCCACTTATTGGAAACAAATGACAGGATTCTAAATGCCAATTTTCAAGGCAAGTAGGCTCTCTCCACTTAGAGGGTGGTATTATATTATCTATCTACATACTTTCTCCTGAAATTTAAGCTTAGAGAAAATAATTTCTAAATTACAATCAATTTAAGACAGAAAATAATTTATTGTTCTGGGAATAGTAATTAAAAAGAAAATTTTAAAAAAATAATAAAGACCAGTTATAATATGAGAAGGTTGAGCCAACTTCTTAGCAAGACATATCCCACAAACTGGATCATATTCACATTGATGACAAGGGTGGTTTTCAACCCCAAATAAAAACTAGGAATCTGAATCCTGATTTTTAAAGCAAGAAGGGTCCTCTCCACTTTTAGCCTAAGTTTAGTGAATAATGAACATTTTAATAAGATATGTGTAGATATTAAAAACTCAACATATGTCTCATAAACAAGGATGCTAAAGTTTTATTTTCATAATGAGGTTAAATTGCTGTGCATTGAAGAAGTCTTTAGTGGACATGTTTGAGTTTCCATCCCTATATGCAACCTAGTTAGGCACATTATTGGACAGAGTCCTTCATTAAAGTCAGTCAGTGAGTATGTATTTACTCAATGCCTCCCTCATGAACAGGATGTAATACAAAGTCATTTTTTTTAGCGGAGTAAAGCTTTTTTTAAAAATTCAGTTTTATTTCTCCAAGACGAGTTACTGTATCACATCTAAAGAACATACTATGCTCTGCGATTTATCCTTAGCTGAAGGGAGAAGAGATGGGTTCAGGCTTTTCTCAAGGGCATTAGCACGAAAGTGAAACACCAACGGCTTCATCCAGGATTTGAACTTACTTCGCTCAGTCTATTTCCCAGTACTATAACCGTTACGCCACGTGCCCCCGTAATAACACAACTTAGATTTGACACAAAGCCACAAGTATGAGGCATCCTGAAAGGATCGAACTCTATTCAGTAGAAATGGGCCTGCGAGACTAGCTTGCTAACTGTGTGTGTGTGTGTGAGAGAGGCAGAGAGAGACCGACCGATATTGTTTTTCTGTTTTCAAACTAAAGGGAAAAAAAATGGTGCTGTTATAGTGCAATAGTTGAGCAAGCCAATGATTTTGCAGATCGTTACTACTGAGAAGTGGGTTTCGATTCTCACTGGGTTCGCCATGCTTGCGGACTTGAGCTTAGTAAAGAAAAATTATTGTAGAAGTAGGAGGAGTGCTAGCACATGTGGTAGGAGTGAGTCAGTCTGTTGCGTGAATATCCACCCACAGCGGCTGTAGGTTTTCATGACGAGCTGCTGCTGCTGCCGCTGCTGCCGCCTGTCGCCCGAGAAACAACCACCCCCACCGTTGAAAAAGAAAGAAAGAAAGAAAGACGTAACTTACCTATCAAGCTACCTACGTATTACACAAAATAAGTAGCAGTAGTAGTAGTGGTAGCAGCATTAGTTGTACCAACTAGCCAACTAACCAAGCTGTCTCTGATGGCAAACCACTTTAGTTTAGTTAGCTGTTAGTAAATGAAGTAAATCTAGGAAGATGCCGACTTTATTGACGACCATCATGGCTCCTGTCGTAGCCAAACAAACCGACCTTCTACCACTTCGTCGGTGATCATAAATACGACAGTTGGTTTTAGTTGATATATCAAAGAAGATAGAAAGCGAAACAAACCCGTGATATATCCAACATACCAGCTGACCCGGGTTTTGTAGATGTACGATTAAAAAAATTATTCGTCTTTACTTTCTGACCATATTTCTTTAAAATCCAAAAATCATTAGTACGTTTTTATACTACTACTATTATTAATACTAAGTATACTACAATCTATTCTCCCATTTTTAACGCAAGAATAAATAATTATTTAAATTTAACTTAAATTTTAAAGTATTGGATCCTTTTATTTTTCTAAAAGTCCTTAAAATAAAATACAACCATGGCTGGATATTACGGGTTAGAAAACAAGGAAGTTATTCGAATCAAAGTAAAGGTAAGTAATAAAAAATCATTCATTTTGTTTTGTTATAATAATTCTTTTGCTTATCTATTCTTGTAATTAAATTAGTTATTTTATCAAAGAATTAAAAGGTGTGGGTGGTTTATGAAAACATTAGAAATAAGAAATAAAACCAACATATACTGCAAACGTTAAGTATAAATGTGTATCTGTTCGAGAAATTATCAATTTCCATTCATTTGTCTTTCTTGTTCGTATGAAGACCTATTCGTTCGTTTTCTTTTTTATCAATAGTTAATATTATTTGTAATATTCTACCCGGCTTCATAATCAACGAGAGATAAATTTTCTTTTATCAAAAACATTTTTATTTACTTTATACTTTTTTTTTTCGTTTACGTGTTGTTGGTTGGGTTCAAACAAAACCATTAACACTTGTTTCGTTCTTTTCTTTAAATGATCAAATTAGTAAAATTACTGCAGTCTAATACTTAATTCATGCCATCCACGTCTTAAACAAATAAAGAAACTGTAATTCAATAATGGACATAGATAAATGAGATTTATATTATGGCTTGATCTCCTCTACAAAAAAAAATCAGTTTTTAGTACGTACGAGAAAGCATTTAATCGACCCCTTTTATTGAGTAAAAAAGAAAAAAAGATGCCACTCTTCTTGTATTTGTCGACAGACTAACTGTTGTTCGTTGAACTGGCCCTTGTTTTGTTAAGAAGATTAAGTATAAAATACATGTTGATTCTGTACAGAATGAAGAAAAAGGATAACGAAAAAATAAAATTCATTCGCCATATATTTTTTGTTTATATAAAACAAAAGTGAAACTTGAAATTGAAATCTCAAATTTTACTTATTTTTTTCAATTTACAACGCAACAAAAATGACATCGTTTACTTAAAAGATTCTTTTAGATTTATTTATTTCATTTATTTTTCTAAATTTGGGAAGATTGATACAACAAAATCCCTCTCTTTTGCGTGGCCCTGTGCCAGCCTTAGTTAAACGTGTAAAGTAGCAGTTCAATGCACGATAATTGTTTTCTTTTTAAGCAAGCTTTTTCTTGATAATTTTTTTTTCCGTGAATAATTGTATTAGAAACAACAACAAAAGCCCCCCCCCCAGTATCGAATATCTTTTATTCCAATTAAACTCTCGAAATTTGGGGGATTAAGCAAACTAAAAAACAAAATTCTCGCTATATCTTACAGATAATTACATTAAAAAAAGAAACAAAAACTCTTATTACTTGAAATATGAAATATCTTTAATTCTAATTATTAAGCTTTCTCATTTTTGCCTAATAAATAAACAAACAAAAAAAAAAGAATCTCTAATAGTATTTTAAGCATGGGGAAAAGAGGTGTGTTCAGTCACGTGACCACAATGGTGTGAAATGGTTTATAAAATAATAGTGAAAAATGTCTTTTCTCTCTTCCTGGCAATTAAAAAAGCTATCAAAGCAAAATAGATCTTGACTCATCTGTTTTATTTCAAAGAAAGATACTAAGTCAAAAGATTTTAAGGAAAGTGTATTATCCACGATGTAATAATACGTAGCAATACGTTGTCAGGATAATTTACTTTATTGGCCAACAACCTTAAACTTTAATACACGGGATGAAGCTCTATGTAGGTTGATCTGGGTTTAAACTTCATATAAAATAATCGGATTATGTCTCTTTTTTTAAAAATAGAAACATAGACAAACAGTAATGTCTTAGATACATCAGTATTGTTTATTTTCATTGTAAAATGTAAATAAATAAACTTGTTTTTGTTTATGGTTTGACTCAAAATATTTTTTGATCTTTCGTCATGTCCCTTAATACTTTTAGAAATATTTCGTCATACAAATGTAACATTTGGAATATGCTATCCCTCCTTGCAAAAAAAAAAAAAAAAAAAAAAAATGTTTTGAAAATGATTGGAAAAATGCTTTTATTAAAAATAGATAAATAGAAACCCACTACATTGAAAAGTAAGTCTTTCTATTGAGTCGTCACGAATTAGAAAAAAAGCACAATTGACAGTGACTTGGACGTACACTGGATAAGTTTTTAATGAACGAATCTTGTTTCTGGTCTAAACGTTTTTGTTTTGTGTTCAGCTTGTTTTCGTAGACGTGAATCAGACGAAATAAATCGACAAATGCCACATTGCAACATTAATGATTTATTTGAATATATTATTCAGAGTTTTTCTTTGTTGTTTTTTTTTTTTTAAGGGGGTGGGATGATGCCTCCAAATAATAGAAAAGCAGATTTTTTTTTTTTTTTAGAAAGCAAAATTATTCAAATCAGTGATTCATTGATTAAGATCGCTCAACTGTTTGCTAGAATGAGATAATTTTCATAAGATACGTTAATTTTTCTCTCTAAACCCACAAGCAATGTTGGTTTATTGTTTTTATCATAATTTTTAAAAATGTAAATAACTAATCTGAATTAAGTAATTAATTACAGAATAAATTTTGATAACTTTTTTTCTCTCGAATATTCCATTTTTGAAAGTAAAACTAATTTTTAAAGACTAAGAAAATGTTTAAAAATAATTTCTGCTCTTTAAAAAGAATTAATTTAGGTTTCTAGTTTTAAAAACAAACGATTGAACCAAGTTAGATAAATTGTTTTTTCTTCCTCATTGTTACACACACACATATACATACACACACACACATATATATATATATATATATATATATAGATCACGTGACTATTTTCTGAAATTGACCCCGTTCAAAAGCTGATGCTGACAAAAATTTAGGATTGTTTTACTGTCAACTAAACAATTAGTCTATGATGTAAGAGTTTAATGATATATATAATAAAGTTAAAAGTGAAGTGGACATTGTTTCAGAATGAGCGCCACTACTTAATTTTTCCCCCTAGATTTCTTTATTAATTTTTAAGAAGCAGAAATTCAGATCATGAACTTCGGAAAGTTATTTTTATAAATTTTTAACGTAGTGGTTTCAGTTTACAACGTACATTCTATAAAACATTTCAGTCAGTCTCTAATTTAATAAATCGTCTCAAAATAGCTTAAAACAACTTAATCTAATGGAAAGAAAACTTAATTAAGTCTTTGGAAATTGAAAAGTATGTTGTTGTGGTCTCGAGTCGAAAAGTCGGTAAATCACGTGTTGAGTAGTAAACATAATTTTCCTTTTTCAACCTTTTATGATCAGACGTTATCGAGATTTCTCTTTCAATTTTGAAAAATTAACAGAAAACGGTTAATTAATTATTTAATTAAATATACAACACTGGACCCGAAAATGGTATTTGATCTCTAATATACTGTTTCTTTTTTGGCAACAGAAATCAACTTTCTTGTTTCTCATTTTTGTAACTACATCTCAGGTTTTTTTTTTCGTTTTTAACAACTCAACGATACCCCCCCCAAAAAAACCGTCAATTAATGAAAATCGAATATTTGTGAAAAAAAAAACCCCATCCTTATTAAATCCACGTATCATTTATTTATTTATTTTTTAGATCTAAATTTTATATGCCATTGCTAATCAAATGTCGGAGAGTATTGGTTACGTGACTATCGTAAAACGTATTGGAAACAAAAAATTATCCATTCCTTTTTGAATTAATTTTCTGCTTTCGAATTCGTGTGTTGTTTATTTTATTACTTAGGAATAGACGAATGATAATGGTTTCAAATGTATGAAGGCGTTTTAAGTAAATTAAATAAATAAATAAATAAATAAAACAAACTGAACCAAAACGAAAACATTAAAAGAAAATTGCTCTCAAATTCTAACAAGAAAAGTAGGTGAATAATATCCTAGGTTATTACGTTGTGTAAAAAATCCATTTTGAATAGAACAGCTGTGTGATCTTGATTTCATCATTCTTGGGTTTGATTCGTATCTATTTAACAGGGAAAAAGTACCAATGGCCGAGAATACAGATAAATTAGAAATAGAATAAATGAAGAATATTGTAAACTTCCCATCAGATCTTTTGTGGAAGCAAAATATCTAATAATTTTCATTAACAGAATTTTGTTTTTAGGTCACATAAAATTGTGTTGTCAGAAATGGGTTTGCAGTTAAGTTTATTTATTTAAACATCGATTGATTATTATTCAATATCTAATTTTGTTTGAGTCAAGTCAACAAGGTAATTCTCTCTCTCTGTCTATCTACAGACATACACACACTTGATTTGAAGGTATTAAAAAGATATTTTTTTTTAAGTAGCTGTTTTCCGGTTATACCTTGCCATTTTATGTCTGTGCATATGGGAATTGTTCAAGTCAACATATTGTCATGCCTTGATTTCAAACAAGATATTTATCCGACTCCCCATCAAGTCAGATTTGACATGAAGTCATTTTATTGTGGGAGCCCACACAAATCTAGACTCATCCGTGGCCGTCACTAAAACTGCTTGATTCCCCCCTTGGCATTTCTTATTTTGGGACGCCTCAAATGCTAAGTGATAAACTCAGTTCTACAAAGCTGGTAAGTGCCTGGGGAAAATGCTAGATTTTGGGGAGCCAAGTGACGTGAACTTCAGGACTGGCAAGCCCGTGGTAATAATGCATTTAAAATAAATTACAAAAAAACAAAAAAACAAAAAAAAACCCCCAAGCCTGATAACCTGGATTACTATTTTGTAATTCACAATGATGCATGTTATTAAAGTTTATCATCTGTTAAAAAATCTTTCACTTTTTTGACATATATTTAGCAAAGAAGTTTTAGTTTGATAAAAGTTTTAATGATTGTGCCAACTGAGGATAAGTTAATTTTCAAGGTAATTAGGCCCTTCTGTATGTAATGGCAATGTTAATTTTCTGTTAAAGAGAAACTTAACATCAATTGACATTAAAGGAAACAGCTTTTTTTTATTTTTGTTTTGTTTTGCTTCTTTTTTTTTCTGTACTTGTGGTACTGTGATCATTATTTTAATAGAATCTGGTTGAGACATTGAAAAGAAAAGTTTTACTATGAATGACTTGTTGAGCTCTTGAGAGGCAATTTTACTTAAATTAGTATTTCAGAAATACTATTTTTTAATGAATAGTCATATCATGTGTAATCAGCTTAATTTCATGTCTTAATTTCAAATTCTGATCCTCTCTTTAAGTTCTTTCAAGAAATTTTGTCTATCAAAGCAGAGTAAAGAAGTCATTTACACAGGTTATCTTAGCTTGGCACAAGACCATAAGTATAGGACACTCAATGAAAATTGAAGTCATGATCATCTGCTAGTCTAGTTCAATAACATTTACATTGATGAGTTTGTGTTCAATCTCTGATTAAGTCATACCAGAAACTAAAAAAAAAAAAATGATACTTGATGCCCCCTTGCTTAACACTCAGCATTATAAGGTAGGGATCAAGGGTAATGTGGAGCAATCCAGGGAAAGAAGCAGTGCCCTCCCCTATACCTTTGTGTAGTAGCTAATGAAAAGGGACTTTTGGGTCACTCACTTATATCTCTGGCAGAGGGGGTAAGCAGTATCCTGGGTATGACATTAAACTGCATTGAGGCTCCAGTTTTGGGGATGTGGGGAGTGAAGTATCTGTTCATTGCTATTACTCCCAGGTCCACTCTGACCCCAGAGTGGTATTACCTGTTAGAGTACAATCTATGGGTCAACTAAAATTGTTTAAAAAATTATTAGTATTTGATAGGACTATTTGCAAAAAACCTTTTAAACAACTACACAAAAAAATGTAGATACAAACCTATACTGAATGTGATTCTCTAACCTCTAGACATAAAATAACCCTAGATGGATTGACATAGTGTTAAAATCAATCAATTGATGGTTGGTTGGCCATGCCTTACAAAACCATGAAAAGCAAAATGGTTGTCTAATGGTCATTCCATAATTGTAGTAGAAACCAAGGAGAAATCCCTCTCATGCCTATTAGAAATATTCTGTTCAGAAGAGCTGGTAGTTAGATCTAACAAAAAATGCCAAACATATAGGTATGACTTAAATAATCCAGTTGTTTTTTTTTCACTTTTTTGATGTCAGATATATTCTCCATCAGATAATCTATTCTATTGCCCACTTAATCTATAGACAGAAAAGTCAGTTCATTGAACCTTCTACAAAAATCTCTCTCTACATGTAGGATCATCATTAATGTATGTATTTATTAGACCTAAACTTTGAATCTTTCTTTATATACTTTGGGTCAGATGGTAGAAATAGCTTCAAGATAATCTCAGAACTCTGTATTTAACTAACTCCTCTGCTAGGGGCTGGTCAATATTTAAGCAGAGTATAGCTGGTTTGAATTCAGAGTTAATACTGAACTGAATTGTTTGAATTAGAACTGTTTAGCTAAAATAAAACTGTTTTGACATTTAAACTGTGTACTTATGCTAAGCTGAAATGTTTGAAATAGAACTGTTTTTAAAAAGAACTAAACTGTGTATTTATGCTAAACTGGATTATTTGAAATAGAACTGTTTTTGACATTGAAACTGTGTACTTATGCTAAACTGAATTATTTGAAATAGAACTGTTTTGACATTTAACTGATTGTAAACAAAAACTAATCTTATACTAAACTGAATTGTTTAAAATTTAATTCAGCATTAAATGACCCCAAAAGGGTTGATATACCATGAAACAAAACAAACAACCAACTTTTCTTTACTGGAGAGTCAGTCCAATTAAAGACTTTTTTCAACTCAGGATCATAGTAGTGAATCTATGTTTAGCCTATTTGTAAAAAAATCTTTGACTAAAACATGTTTCTGTAAATTTTCCATAGTTTGCACTTCTCAACCACCGAAAAGTAGATGACAGACTGCTGTTGAAGCCCAGAGCACTCTTTATGATTTGCTACCATTTTGAGTTGCCCTAAAACAAATATTTTTGTGAAATTAAAATAATTTTTGGTGTAAATCAATTTCAAACAATGCTGGGCTTACATTTTTGGAGAAAAAAAATTCTCCTTATTTATTGAAGGACCCTTGTATTAAATGTTATTCTTTAAAGACACTAGTCTACCAATGGCATGATGAACCTCTAGTGGTTGTTGACATATGACACTTATAACAAAATGTTCCAGTTGTTCAAATGTCTTTATTGTGGTGTTTATTTTGACTGCTTTTTAATCTTAAAAGGATGTGAGTCATTCATTTGATATACTGGGCCAAAGAAAGTAGTTGATTCGACTCTATAAAACCACCCTGTCTGTGGCAGGGTTTAGAGTATGCTGACTGTATCTCCAGCGGAGGAGTACCTCTCCCTCGGGTATCCTGACTATGACATTAAACAGCATCTGATGGTGAGACTCCAGTTCTTGAGATCTGGAGAGTATGGAGTACTCTTTCATTGCCATTACTCCCATGGACACTCAGACTTGGAGAGTTAGTAATTGTTAGGTACTACCTCTCTATCTATGGGTTAACTAGATCTGTTTAAAACTTATTTGTATTTGATAAGACCATGTGCAAGCCCCCCAAACTCTTAAGAAACATCTATACAAAAATGTCCTCGTGGTGTAATGGTTAAAGCGATGAACTGCGGAATCGTAGTACGCGAGTTCGTACTCCAGTCGCGCTATTACATTCACTTTCGGGCAAATACCCTTGGGAAAGGTATGAACCCCCTTATTCTCCCTCCAGCTATGGGTAAATAGTAGGACGGACTAGGTTCTTCAGCCTTGGTGAGGCAACTAGTCTAGGAGAAGGAAAACTCTGAATTAAAACCTGTTAAACTCCGCTTAAAAATTGACCTTGTGTCATATCCTGCCCGAGCGGAGGGGTTGGTAAATAGTATCTATACAAAAATGTTGTGTATGAATGTACAATGAACATGATTCCCTAACCTCTAAGCATAAAATAATCTTAGATTTACATGCTATTAATATCAATCAATTACTCAGTAAAGCATTCCATTGGCCTAAATGAGTAAAGTGTTCGCCAATGGTCCGCGAGACCGGTGTTTAATCCCTGGTCGAGTCATACCAAAGACTCAAAAAATGGTACTTGATGCCGCCTTGCTTAACACTCAGCATTATAAGGTAAGGATCAAGGGTAAAGTGGAGAAATCCAGGGAATGGAGTAGCGCCCTCCCCTACACCTCAGTGTAGAAGCTATTGAAAAGGGTGCTTTCGGGCTACCCTTGACTCTGGTTGCCAACTTTATATATACATACATACTGATCTATCCTGACTAGTGTCCCTATCTTGGTTGTTATCATCACAATGTTTTAGCTTGTTGAAGGGTTAGTTTCCATTTATATGTGCAATGGGATGGTTTTGCATTTCTACTAACTATTGTGTTCAACTATTGTCTTAATCATTTTGAGCTTTTTCCCTCTTAGGGATGGATATTGTGCAGTTGTGATACTTATTGCTGCTGTTTTGGTTTGTGTTCTTTGGTGAGCTAAAGGTGATAAGAATTAGCATGTATGTGGTAAATGTTTTTTTTTTTTTTTTTTTTTTTTACTAAGCTTTGCTTAGTATTGAGGAATGTGTGGAAGAGTATCTGTGGTGTTATGTTTAAAATGCTGGACTTCAGCCTCTAAGTAAAAGAGTTCAAACTTCAGTAGCTGTATTATGTTCACTTTTGGAAAAGGCATGAACTAACTTATTCTCCCAGCTCTGGGTTTAGCTTACTATCTACATCTCTATCACCTTCTACTGCTACTATTGGTGACCTGAGTAGACTTGTCACTCTGACTTCAGTGAAGAACCACCAGTTAGATCTGGTGTGAAAAACATGAAAGGAGTAAAATAATAATATACTTCTAGTTAATGTTTGTGTGTTTCATATGTGGGGAAAGGGGAGTATTGTATTTATATATTTATAAAAAAGAAAACACAGACTGACAAAATACCTGACTTCTTACCTTTCCTACCTGATACCCCTCTCTCAACAAGGTTTTATAATCCTAACCCTACCTGCCTCTATAGGGAATGTTTAGGTAGTTAAAATAATAATACACTTGTACTTATTGTTTGTATGTTTCATCTGAGGAAAGAGGATAATTGTATTTACATTTTTATGAAAGAGAAAAGAGAGATTGACAAAATATCAAACTTCCTATCTGATGCTTCACTCTCTTACTTCCTACTGCCTCAACAGGTGGCTCAGTTGGGTGGGACTGTAAAATACACTGACTACATCTCTGCAGAAGGGTAAAACTCCCTCAACAAGTGTCTTGGATATGACACTAAACAATCTGATGGTGAGGCTCCATTAATGCTGGAACTTTGGGGAATGCAAAGTACCCTTTCATTACCATCGCTCCCAAGTCCACTTTGGCCTGGAGTGGTTGCAACTGATAGGATTTTATCTATGGATCAAATAGAACTGTTTGACATTAAACTGTGTACTTTGACATTTAAAACAAGTGCAAACAAATGTCTTATGCTAAAGTGAATAGCTTGAAATAGAACTGTTTAAGCATTACACACAGTTGTGTGTAAACGAATGACTGATGTTTTATTGAATTGTTAGTAATACGTAGCAATACTTGGAACCATTTAACTTTGTTGACATGCTAAACTGAATTGTTTGAAATAGAACTGTTCGATCATTTAACTGTGTAAACAAATGACTGATATTTAATTGATCTGTTAATGTTAAATAACAATACTTGAAAACATTAAACTGTGTGCAAACAAATGATTAATAGAAAATAGAATTATTCGTATCAGATTGAAATAAGTGAAACCACTTAACTGTGTACAAAAAATGAGCTCAGGCTCATTTAAAAATGTTATCTACAAAATGTTTAGAAATCGTATATTTGACATATATGAATAAAAAGGATTTGGCATTAAATAACCCAAAATGGTTAATATGCCATAAAACCAAACCAAACCAAGCAACTATGGGAAATTTTTGGTCTGTTTAAAAAAAAAAAAAAAAAAAAAAAAAAGTACGAATCTCTTTCTAACTTTTTTTTTTTTTTTTTTTTTTTTTTTTTTTGGTTAATTCTTTGAATAAAAAAGGTATTTAGTTAAATAGATTAACTAACCAGCAATTACTAATATGTATAATATTTTCAGTAAATTATGACTGAAGTTGAAAATACTATTAAAGTAGATGTTCTACAATCCAACAATGAAAAAAAGACAGTGCGATAAAAGAGGAATTACTTTTACAAAAATATCATCATAAAGTTGTTAGTAAATGTTGTGTTGTGAAATATGTAAGGTCAACACACATGTAGAAATAAGAAGTATTTTATTCTGGAGAGAATACAGTACAAGGTTGAATATATCAACTATTGTAAATAAGTGTTAGTCATAAGTTGCTCTGTCAAACACGGTTTTAAATAAGTCTTTAGACTTATCTATCCTGTGGGGGGGGGTTTCCAGCTATTCCACAACAGTAAAATAATCTTTTCAATAGTTTCATTTTTTTTTTGTTTGATATATATATTTTTGTATATTATAACACACACACACACACACACACACACACACACACACGAGTCCTATGGAGTAATGGTTCATATGCTGGATTGTGGCCTTGAAATGAGTGAGTTCAAACTCCAGTTGGGCTATTATGTTCACTTTCAGATTAATACCCTTGGAAAAGGTATGAACCCTTTTTTCCCTCAGCTATGGGTTAAATAGTATCACCACTGTTCTTCTATAAGAATAGCTTTGGCATTAAATAACCCATGAAGAGTGATATGCCTTTAATGAAAGAAGACAAACACACACACATTCAAGGCATGTTTCATCTAAAGATTGTATTTTTTTTTTATATACAAATACATGAAATTGACATTAGGAGATGAGAAAACATTTGTTTTAGGCTTACCCTGCATTACTGTCCTGTATTTGAGCACTTTTCTGATTTAAGAAAAAAATGTTTGATTTCACCAATGTATATCATACACACACAATGTAACAAGACAAATTATTAAACAAATAAATGAAAGATATAATGATTATAAATAAAGAATTAAGATATTGTATTGATCATTAGTCCTTGATAATTCTTTCTAATTAGGCTCTGGAATTTCTTGGGGTTCAGTTTGTAATAATAGTTCTTCATTTCAAATGTTTAGACAAAAATTATTTGTATAGTGTTTGAGCATTTTTGTGGGGGTTGGATAGGTGTATAAATAGTCTTCTACATACAGTTTATGATCTCCTTTATTGGTCTTATTGATTGCCATATTAGTTCAAGGGAGGCCTTTTTTTTTCTTTTTCTTTTTTAATCAAAATTTTTTTTATTTGGTTTCTGAGAATATTGTTGATTGCTAGTAAAAGATATGAATGTCCTGCCAATGATCTAGCAGTGTGGTTGTTCCAGATTATGATGCCACCTTATATGTGTGTGTGTGTGTGTGTGTGCGGTACATTTTCTCTTTTAAACTGTGTGTCTGTCTATTCTATCTTTGATCTGTTCAAGTCTTTAAGAGTAACAAACCTTCCTTAAAGAAGATAAACGTTGAATATATCAGCCACATTCTAAAATGTCTATTGTACTTTTATTACCAGTTCTTCCTCTTCGCTCTAGTAAAATTCTTTTCTTTGATAAAGTCCCCCTGCTATTTTTTTCTTCAACTCTTTATATAAATGTATATGTCTCATCATTGTGTTAGTCATTTCATTATTTGCTTCCTTGAAGATGGCTCCAGTTGGGGCCAAAAGTACTTGGAGGTGGGAAAATATGGTGTCTTCCAAAAGTCAAATGACTCCTACAAAGACTTGAATGGATCAAAGATAAACTAGATAGATACTTTCTTTGTATACATTCTCCTCTCTCTGTTTTTGTATTTTATTAAACATCCATCATTGTTTCATTTAAATTTTCCTGGTAAAGAGCTCAATGTAACAGACATCACAGAGCAATAATTTCTTTAAGAAAAACAAAAACTGGTCACATTTTATATATATATATATATATATATATATATATATATATAATCTCGTTAAAAAAATTATTTTCTTTGCTATTAAAAATTTATGATTTTTTTTTTTTTTTTTTTTTGATAAAGAAGAAAAGAAAGAACTTATACAAAATGTGTATTTCATGATTCTATGTTAATCAATAATCTCACCCATTAACACATAGATGACAAAAATAGGACTTTGATATTTGTATTCATCCAACCCCTCCACTATGGGCAGGATTTAACACAGTTAATTTTTAAGTAGAGTACAGCTGGTTGAATTCAAAGTTTTCTTTTCATAGTTTGGGAGGGAAGAGATGAATCCATTTGGACTTGGATGTCAAGTTTTCATATTTTAATTTGGTATAATATGCCTAAAAAATGTTCTTGTTTGTTTTTTTTTTGTTTTTATTCACAAGCATGATGTGACACAAGGTCAATTTTTTAGTGGAGTTTCTGAGTTTTGAATTCAGTGTTTTCCTTTTCTTAGATTGGTTGTCATAGCAAGGATAAAAAGCTTAGTCTACCCTACAACTTACCCATGGTTGGAGAGAGAATAATTGAATGCATATTTTTCACTGTGTGAAATGCAAACAGCCTTGTCCAGGTTTTGAACTCATGTCTCTATGTCCATTTCCTTTGACAATAACTATTACAGCTCAAGCACCCCCTCAAGAAATGTTTTATTTGGAAAAGAAAAATTTGGAAGCCCTGTTGGCTGGGGCTGTAGAATATGCCGACTGCATCTCTGCTGAGGGGTAAGACCTCACCCCTAACAAGTATCCTGGGTATGACACTAAACTGCATCTGATGGTAAGTCTCCAGTCTAGGAGCTTTGGAGAATCGAGTACACTTTCATTGCCATTACTCTCAGGTTCACTCAAACCTGGAGTGATGATACCTGTTAGGGTCCCATCTATTGATCAAATAGAAATATTCAATCATTTACTATACTTGAAGCCATTCAGCTGTGTGCAAACAAATGAGCTCTGGCTTGTTTAAAAAGTTTTACCTACAAACTATTCACTTAAAATCATTTCTATAAACAGGAATTGGCATTAAATAATCCACAATGGTTGATATGCCATAAAACAATCAACCAACAAAAGATTTGGAGGTACTCTCATTTGAATAGCATTTGCAAATGTTGATTATATTTTATTGATTAAAGAAATAGTTTTAATAATTCAGGATAAAAATTTTGATTAATTTTCATATTTATATGCTGACTTTATAAAATTCTTTGTATTGTTTAATTTTTGATACTTTAAAAAAATGTTTTGGAAATGTGTGAATAGAATATGAAGCTTGGTAAACATTCTTCTTTAAGAAGTCATTTTTTAAGGATAATTTAATTTAGCACAAGGCTAGATGGATGGGATACTCAGTGAGTTTAATTCACTAACAACACCCATTTTTCTTTAAGAATAATAACCATATTAAAAATTTGAAACTGTCATCAATTACTTACATTTTTATAATGTTTTAACAAAGGAATTCTAATTCTACTTTACACTTTGAGAAGGATTTGTTTTGAGGTAACAGAAAGGGGTTTGGACATCACTACCCTCATCCTTAGAGAGGCGGATTAGATTTGAACAGGTTTTATTCTAAATTTAGTACAGATATTATTGTTAACAAAACAATGATTACAGTTGTTACAGACATTCAGATTTTTAAAAATGTTAATAATTACACAATGTTGTTTCTATCTCACTAAACAGGATTTTATAGAAAAAAATAGAAAGTGTGTAATCAAAAAAACAAAAAGAAACTTTATTTGTTGTTTTAGTCCAAATTAGTTCATATTTAAAAAAAAAAAAAGAAACTTTAAATTCAATTTAAATTACCATTTACCTTTTGTCTTACTACTTGTAGAAAGGTGGTACATTTTGAAATATGGAATGTTATTTTTAAAAGTAAAACTTAAATCCAGTTTAGTTCTAAAGCCTATTAGTATTTGCTAAGAAGTGCTGTATATGAGGATTGTCTGAAAAGTACACAGGCTGACCAAGATACTCTCATGGAATGTGATCAAATAAAGTTTATTTCTCAACATAGTTGCCCTTGCAATCCATACTCTTCTTCCTGTGGTGTTGCAGTGCTTGGATCCTGTTGGTCAAAAAAGTCATTAACAGCAGATATGTCATCATACAATCTTTTCAGCCCACCCTTGTATTTATACAATAGTCCACCATAGTTGAGGGTGACCCGAAGGCTCCCTTTTTAATAGCTACTACACCGAGGTGTAGAGAAGGGTGCTACTTCTTTCCCTAGATTGCTCAACTTAACTTCTGATCCATACCTTATAATGCTGAGTGTTAAACAAGGAGGCATCAAGTACCATTGTTTGAGTCTTTGGTATGACTCGACCTGGGATTGAACCCCGGGCCATTAGCAAACACTCTAACCGCTAGGCCAATGGACCAGTATTTATATGAAAGATTTTCTAAACAGTATGTTTCTGCAGTAAAATGGATAGATTTAGTTAGATTGATTGATTTTAATGGCATGTCAACTCATCTAGGGTTATTTTATGCTTAGAGGTTAGGGAATCATGTTCGTTGTTCATTTCATATTTGTTTTTTGTATAGTTGTTTCTTAATGTTTTTTTTTTTTTTTTTTTTTTTTTTTGCATACTATCCTATTGAATATAAATGATTTTTAAACAGATCTATTTGATCCATAGATGGGACCTTAACTGTTACTACCACTCCTGGTTAGAGTGGACCTGGGAGTAATGGCAATTAAGAAGTATTCTGCACTCTCTAGAACTCTTGCCTCACTATCAGATACAGTTTAGTGTCATATCCAGGCCCTCCCCCTTTTTTTGTGAGGAGGTCTTATCTCTCCACAGGAGATACAGTTAGCATATTCTAAGCCCTGGCAACAAAGTGCTGCAGTAGGATAAGAGACCTGCCTTTTTTTTTCCTTAAATGTCTGCTTGAAATATTGTTGGGACTGTAGGTAGAAAATATATTAAGTTTATAGATTAATGAAAAATTCACTTTGAAGATAAAAAGAGAGAGAGAGAGCATTTATTTTACACAGCAAATTAATTTTTCAATATAATCTCTTTTCTAATTAATGTACTTGACACAGAACATTTTTTATTAATCGCATAGATTGAACATTACAGTGAAAAGATTGAAATTCGGCTTATAACTGTGTTGGGCTGTGGACTTATTGTCATGATTGTTATTATTAATTTTAGTTGCTTTTGAAATTTTTATCAAAATTTACTCAGATCATTATTTCTATAATAGTACAGTGTTGGAATTCGTTCATAATGCTCATTAGCTGCGAGTAAATACTCACTAGCGTAAAAAGCAATGCTCTTGACTTGAGGCGAGATTATATTGACATAGGGGCATTCCATTGCTCTCAAGTGGCAAAGTCCATTCTCTGGATGGTGATTGGTTGCTGGTCCAGTGAATGGGTATATTAGTGTGTGTATACACTGGCTTGCTTGATATGTTACTGATTTGGTATTGGGTTACTACCCATTTTACTTTTTGTCTGCCAGCTGGGGCTGTTGATCTGCTAAGTGTTGTTCTTGTTTATTCTGCACATTAGAGTAGTGACATCTACAGTACATTACATATTGTATCACAATCAAGAAAACTATAGAGTTGGATAAATACCTACTTTGATCTGTTGAGTATATATTTGATGTTATTTTTACCCACTGTTAATAAATATTTATAGGTCTGCTCATATCTATCTATCTCTGATCATCTTGTCTGCTCATACCTATATGTCTATCTGTATATCCACCCTGTCAGTTGATTGCACCACTGCAGAGGGGTAAGACTCCCTCCTCCCCTTGAGTATCCTAGATATGACATTAAACCATCTACTGGTGAAACTCCAGTGTTAAGAATATATTTCATTTTTATGTTTTAGATGAAGGATTGATTGTCAATCATATTTATCAATTTTGATTTGTATTTTCTTTATTTTTAAAAAATTAATTTATCATTTTTTTTTTCTTTAATTAGCTCACTGTATCCCCTATAGAAGGGTAAAACCTCTTCCCTTCAAAAAAGGGACACTAAACTACATTGGCTCTGTTGGCTCAGGCTGCAGAGTACACTGACTGCATCTCTGCAGAGGGGTGAAACTCCCTCAATGAGTGTCCTAGATATATGACACTTAGCAATCTGATGGTAAGGCTCCAGTAATGCTGGAGCTTTGGGGAATGCAGAGTACTCCTTCATCGCTTCCAGGTCCACTCTGGTAGAACCTGATAAGGGTCCTATATATGGATCCAATAGAACTGTTTGAATTTTAAAAACAGTGCAAACAAATGACTTTTGCTAAATTGAATTGTTAAAAATAGAACTGTTTGATTATTTAACTGTGTGTAAACAAATAACTGATGTTTAATTGAATTGTTAGTGATACATAGCTATACTTGGAACTATTTAACTTAGTTGACATGTTAAACTGAATTATTTGAAATCGAATTGTTTGATCATTTAACTGTGTATGTGACTCGTGTTTAATTGAATTGTTAGTGTTAAATAGTAATACTTGAAAACATTAAACTGTGTGCAAACAAATGATTAATAGCAAATAGAATTATTTGTGTTAGATAGAAATAAGTGAAACCATTTAACTGTATGAAAAAGAATGAGCTCAGGCTCATTTAAAAATGTTATCAACAAAATGTGTTTAGAAATCATATATATATATATATATATATATATAGGATTTGGCATTAAATTGCCTATAATGGTTGATATGCCATAAAACCAATCAACTAAACTACATCTTATGGCAAGTTTCCAGTTCTGGAGTATTGGGGAGTGTGGAGTACCCCTTCATTGCCATGTCCACTGCCTTGAAGTCCTAGTACCTTGTTAGGGTCAAACAGTTCTGTTTGAAAATTATTTGTATTCAATAGGACCATGTGCATCCCCCACAAAAAAACCCCCCTCTAATACACAAAATTGAACATATGAATATGATTACCAAACCTTTTGGCATAAAGTAACCCTAGACTGGTTGATATGCCATTAAGATCAATCAATAAATAAAATACAGATTTATTCATCCATGTTTGTAAATAGTTTTAAGATGGTCATACATTTATTGGATAATACTAAATCTGTTCATTTAATTCTAGTTTTAGATGTTGTAAAAGGCACAAATTTTCCTTTCCTTATCTATCTTTTGGAGTTGCTCATGGTGTAACTTATTGTTGTAGGAAGTAGGTTCAACTACCTGAGTTCAAATCCTGAATATCCCTGTCTGCATTTTGCTTAGTGCTATTACCCTTGGGAAAGGTATGAATCTAACCATTCTACCTCCAGTTATTGGTGGGCAGAAGAGCAGACTGGGCTCTTAAACCTTCATATGATAACTGATCTTGGAGAAGGAAAGCTCTAAATTCAACCAGTTGTAGACCTGGAGTAGGATGGATTCTGCCAGGCTATTCCTGCCCAAGACATGCTATGTGAGTAGTGCCTCTACAAGACTGGTGAGAAAGAGAGTTTCTTAAGGATAATAGGAAGAAAAATATGGTCATAAAGTGCATTGGCTAATCCCTAATTGAAAGAATATTGGTGAAAGTGAGAATCGCTTTTGAAATGTCATGCACAACATTACTTAAACTTTGAGCTCTTGATTATCTACTTAGGCTGTTAAGCTGGAAGCCAAAAGCACTTAATTCACTCCTTTAAAAGAATGATTTTGTGCATGTGGGCTGCCATTTCAAAGACAGAACTATTTACATTAAATGTTATGTTGCAATTACATAGATTATTAAAAAAAATGACATGCAAAAATATTGTAAATGAAGATGAATTTGTTATTTTATTAAAATCTTTATATTAATACCATTGTAACTAACTTCCTATCTTTGCTGTATGATGTGTTGCTGTATCCAATAGTGAAGCTTCAGTTCTTGAGCTCCAGTAAATATGGAGTCAACTCTTCATTGCTATTATTCCAAGGTTCACTCTATCTGTGGGTCAAATAGATCTGTTTGAAAATTACTTGTATTAGATAGGAATATTTTAAACTATATAACTGTGCAAATTATTTAAATTATGAACAGTTATAGTTGTTTACAAGTTATTATTTCACACCAGTTCTAACTGGTGTTTTTTTCCTGAAGTCTAAGTGACAGCAAGTCATCTCAGGTCTCCAAGACTCTTCTAAGTATTCTGGCTGATTTTTCAGTGCTGTGATCTGGAGAGTCCTGATTCTTCCTCTAATCGCCAGTCACCCTACTTTCTTTTTCAGGCTCTGGAAATACTTTAAACTATATCATTGTTGGAAATACTTGAACCCTTATAATTGCTTGAAATACTTGAACCCTTATAATTGCTTGAAATACTTGAAACCTTAGTTGTTTGTAATAGAGCGGAATACTTGAAACCATATAACTTTGTCCAAACAAATGGTTATTATTAAATAAGAATAGTTACTTAAAACCACATAAATACCTGAGAAAAAGTCTTCACCATTGAATAATTCAGCAAGGGTTTACTTGCTGTAAAAGAAACAATCAACCAAACTTTGCCTGGGGATTTGGTAGGCATCACCCTTAGTGATGTTGTAGGAAGAATACATAGAATAATTCTAAAAAATCCTAACCACCCATACACATATGGGTATGAGGTCAGCAAATACACTGAATTAATTCTTAGAATATCTATGTTTATTATTTTTTAACAATAAATGTGCATTAAAATCTTGTAAACAAAAACAAAAGTTGCTCATTAAAATATACGCAAGAATAGCATATTTGAGATTGTTAAAAAGCTCTCAGTCTAACCAAGAAATGAGTAACTTTAAAACCATTAAATGTACATGCTATTCCATGTATTCATCGTGATAAAGATGATAGTTATTTACTAAGTTTAGCTCAGGCGGACCACGGGTAGTGTAATGGTTAGCAAGCTTGATTAGCAAACCTGCAAGAGTGAGTTCAAGTCTCATTGGGTGCCCCTATTCATTCGCCCTTGTGCCACATCTAAGCAAAGCACTTAGTAAATTACTACTAAGCTTAGCTCAGTTGTGGCACAAGGCTAGAAGTATGGGACATCCAGTGAGGATCAAAATCACTAACAATGGTCAGGTAATCCAGTTCACTAACCATTACACCATGTGAAGTGTGTAGATGAGGATGAGTTCAAAACATTGAAATAATGTAAGTAACTCATTAACAAGTCCTCGAGATTTTATGTTTAAATTCTAAAACTTATTTTCATGTTTTTTTTATATTCTGTTAGCTTAAAACCTACTGTAATCTTTAAGTTAGTATTTTATTTCAGCCTAGTTGGCTGGGGGTGTAGATACATCAACTGCATCTCTGCTGAGGTGAAGACCTCCTTCCAACTAGTATCAGAGATTTGACACTAACTGCATCTCATGGTGATGTTCCAGTCCTGGAACTTTGATGAATGTGGAGTACCCTTTCATTGTCATTACTTCCAGATCCACTCAGTGGGTAAAGTAGAACTTTTTAATAATTTATTATACTTGAAACCATTTAACTGTTTGCAAATGAAAGATTAATATTAAATTGAATTATTAGTATTACTTAGTAATAGTTGAAACCATTTAACTGTGTAAAAACAAATAAATATCATTAGATAGAATTACTAGAGTTAAATGCTTGAAACCGTTTAACTGAGGTGAATGGAACTATTAGTGATGGATAGCAATACTTGAAATCATTTAACTGTGTGCAAACAAATGAGCTCTGGCTTGTTTAAAAATGTTACCCACAAACTAGTCATATATGTATAAACAGGATTTGGCATTAAATAACCATAAAGAGTTAATGTTCCATTAAACCAAATAACTTGACCTAATATTTTATTTGAAAAGAAAAAAGAATTAACATATTCTTCAAACAATATTGCAGTTGGCAGATTAAAAGAGAAAATAAAGTGAAGAACTTATTTCTCGATTGTATCATGTGAAACAAATCCAAAAGTTTACAGAGGAAAGTGAAGATCTTATTTCTTGACAGTATTATGCAAAAACAATCCATGTCAGCCATTGAAACAAGACTCCATCCTGTAAATTTATTGGACCTTTGTTGGCTATTGTTAACCTTTTCTAGATGAACTAGCCAGATCTGGCCAGCTAAACACCTTTCTTTACAACCAAATCAAATAATATCAACTGGTCATATTGTAGTATACATGAGTGAAGAGGTGGAGAACCTGTATCTTTAAGGCTACATATGATTTTCTGAATCCTCAAGTGTGGCCTTCAATGGCCTTATCAATTAAAATTGCACACCTTCACTTTAGAATCTGATATTCCAATGCTTTCTTATAAAAAGCAATCTTGAAAAAATTCAGTAAAAGGTTTGTAAAACTTTTAATTTCTTTTTAAGTTGTAAATATTAAAAATTCAAGCTTTAAATTTTATTGTAAACATTAAAAATTTGTTGAGCGTGGCCCGATTAATAAACTATCATGGCTATGACAACAAACTGTATCTGATGGTGAGGTTCCAGTTCTGGAGATCTGGGTAGTGCAGAATATTCTTTATTACCATTATTTCCAAGTCCACTCTGACCTGGATTGGTAATACCTTTTAGGGTCCCATCTATGGATCAAATAGATTTGTTTAAAAATTATTCCTTTTCAATAGGAATACAACAGTAAATTATTTGTCTTTGCCAATGGTCCGGGAGACATAGGTTCAATTCCAGGTTGAGTCATACCAAAGACTTTAAAAAAGGTACTTGATACCTCCTTGCTTAACACTCAGCAATATAAGGTACGTATCAAGGGTAAAGTGGAGCAATCCAGGGAAAGGTGTAGCACCCTCCCCTACGCCTCGGTGCAGTAGCTATTGAAAAGGGAGCCTTCTGGTCACTCTCAACTACGGTTGCCAACCTACTAAGGATTATTATTATTTGTTACTTAAAACCATTTAACAATGTAAAAAAAAAACAACAAATTATTATTGTCTAATACAAGTTGTTACATGAAACCATATAGTTGTGTATAAATTATTTATATTAGATTGGAACATTTGATATCACATAACTAAGAAAAAAATACAAACTTAAAGAACTACAAAAAAATGTAAATATGAATGTATAATGAATGTGATTCTCTAACTTCTTGATATAAAATAATTCTAGACTGGTTGCTATTAAAATCAATCAATCAATCCATCTTATTAATAAACAATGAATTTCAATATGGCCTTTAAACATGAAAAGGTTTCCCTGTCACTGCACTAATGAACCTACATGAGTAGAATCGAAACTTTCTTGTAACTGCAGCATGCTTTGAAACTATCCAATTTCGTGATTTTTTTTCCCAATCAATAGTTGATTGAATTTCAGTACTATGAAGACAAAGCATAAAATTTATGAATCACCTGGCCATCTTGCTGGCCATTTTTGTTTCTGATGACTAGTAAGGAATTGGGCAAATAAAATGAATTTAGTTCTCCTTACAACTTATTACAACTTCATTCTTGATACTCTTATATTTACAATATATCTTGATACCCTATTGGCAAGGCTTAAAATACACTGATTGTATCCTCCTACAAAGGATTAAGACCCTCCTTCACTAAGGGATGTCCTAGGTATAACACTAAACTGCATCTGATGGTGAGGCTTTAGTTCTGGGGTGTATGGAGTACCTCTTCATTGCCATTACTCTCAGGTCCATCCTGAGTCGTAATACTTGTTAGTTCCATCTATGGCTCAAATAATAGATTTATTTGAAAATTATTTTTATTAGATTGTTATATGATATCAATTATTCCTATGTACAAAAAAAGCTGCACAAAAAATGTAAATATAAATGTATAATGTACATAATTCCCTAACCTCTAGGAATAAGATTACTCCAGATTAGCTAACATACTGTTAAAATCAATCATTTTTTTGGAAATCTTATTGTATTATATTTACATAGGAAAACTCAAACCAGATATTAATGAATAAAAATGCATTTACCTAATCCTACCAAAATATATATGATATTGAGGGGTCTAACTTATGTAGACAGTTTAGAAGACCTTCCTGTTGGCTTGGGCTATAAAATATGCTGACTGCACCCCTATAGAGGGGTAAGACCCTCCCTCCACCACCACAATGTGGTCACATGTTGGTGATTCATAATGTCTGCAGATGGGATCCTGGTTGTTGAGTGGCCCATGACCTGCAACGCTTCTCTTTTGCCCTTTCTTTGGCCAGATATGAAGTCTGAAAGGCTCCATCTGATTAATCATCTGATCGTATAAAACCCTAGCATTTATATAATTCCTAACTATATACTACAAATTGCTCCTATGGCAAACAAACACCCAACTCTTTTTATCTCATAGGTGCTAGAAGGTAGTGGCTGATGGTCGGCCATGTTGAAAGCAACAGTTGATAAAAATCATTTCTACAAATACACATGAAATCATATATATAAAATAAAAACAAAATTTGGTATTAAATAGCCCATAATGGTTCTAATAAATGATTTGATAACTAAAATATTCACCTCTGAACTATTTGGAGATGCCTGTGGTGTAATGGTTATTGTTGTAGGAAATGGACACAGTGACGCGAGTTCAAATCCTGGACGAGACTGATTGCATTTCACATAGCACTAATACCGTTGGGAAAGGTATGAATCCAATTATTCTCCCTCTAGCTATGGGTAAATAGTAGGGCAGACTGGGTTCTTCAGCCTTGGTAAGGCAACTAGTCTAGGAGAAGGAAAACTCTGAATTCAAACCTGTTAAACTCCGTTTAAAAATTGACCTTGTGTCATATCCTGCCCAAGCGGAGGGGTTGGTAAATATGATATTTACCTCTGAACTATTTGCTTACAAATGACATATACAAAGGAAACTAGATTGACATTTATTGGCCCACAAAGGTTGATATGCCATTAAGCAATTGCCAAACCAAACAAAAATATTTATCTACAATTTGCTTACAAATAATATATACAAAGAAAACAAGATTTGGCATTAAATATCCTAGAAGGGTTGATCTACCATTAAATAATTCAGAAGTTAGTTACTTTAAATTAAGCATGGCCAGGCAACCTTTTTTTTTTGAGAAGTGGATCACATGAGGAGACATGTTTCATCATCAAGCAAAGCTCACTACGAAAAAATTCAAGGTAATTTTTTGTTTAAGATACTTTAACCATTTTCATTAAAGAGGATTATATGTAAGCATCTGCCTAAAAAATAAGGAATAACTTTTTGTTTTTCATTTTTATTTTTTCTTTCTTTCTCACCAGTAAAAAGATTTTTTTTTCTATTAAAAAAAAAAAAAATTGAAGTCTTAGGCATGCCATTCAGAAAGCACTGCTGGCCACATATAGCCCACCGGCTGCAGTTTACCTATGTCTTCTTTAAGTGGTAAAATTTTGAAATATATAGGGGGATTCCTTGTGGTATAATGTATAAAGTGCTTAACTGTGACCTTGACGTAAGCAAGTTTGAACATTCACTTTTGGACTAATACCCTTGGGATAGGTATGAACCTCCTTATCTCTCCCAGCTATAGGTTAAATAGTATCACTACTGTTCTTCGACAAGGATGGCTTTGGTATTACATAACCCATGAAAGTTGATTTGCCATTTAACAAAAAGATACCATTAGAAATATACCCTGAAAAGAGTTAAATGCTGCTTTGAATTTTAAATTAGGATGGATGGATTAATATGCAAATCAAGTCAGGAAATTAAAATTTATACAATTTATATTATTTGTCTATAAGATTTTGCAAGTAGATTAATGTACTTTGATATGACAAAGCTGTAATTAAACAATAGTATTAACTTTTTAGATGAACCAGACATGCGGGACTATTGAAGAAGTAGGGACGATCTCGTAAGTGATGTACTCCTGTGGACCCCTTCACAGGGATGAGCAAAGGCAGGACGTCCAGTTCGAACTACATACTGCAGCTCTGTGCAGATACTGGATGTAGCCTGGAAGACCTGCAAAAAGCAATGAACGATAGGGAGGGGTAGCGAGAGAGGGTCATAGATATCTGTGCTGATAGCATGATATGATGATGATGATGAACTTTTTCCTTTGGTTTCATTAATCAATAATTTATTTTTATCTTGTAGAATATTGTTCTTGTCTTTAATCTCTTTTCTCATTTCTTTTCTCACCTGTTGTGTTTAGCAAACTTTAACACCAAACAAATGTACAAATTTTAAAATATCTATTAAAATGATCCAATATTTTAATGTATATATTTACCAATCCCTCCGCACAGATAGGATGTGACACAAGGTCATTTTAAAAAAATTTTTTTTTTTCATCTAGGTGGAGTTAAACAAGTTTGAATTCAGTTTTCCTTCTTCTAGATTGGTTGCCTTACCAAGGCTAAAAAAACCTCAGTCTGCTCTACTATCTACCCATAACTGAAGGGAGAATAATTGGATTCATACCTTTTTCAAGGGTATTAGTGCTATGTGAAATGCAATCATCCTTGTCTGGGATTTGGACTTGTATTGTTGTATCCATTTCCTATGATGATAACCATTACACCACAGGCACCTCCAAAATATTTTAATGTACGTCACTATAACACAACAAATATGGTAGAAATAACACTGAATAATTTGAATACATTTAGAGACTGAGAATTGCTTTAATTCATTCATAGAAAATTTCTAATAAGTTTACATCGAAGTTTCTTAGGCACACTTAGCATAAGGAAATGGAATTGGTGACCAGAGTTCAAATCCTGGATGAAGCTGTTTGCATTTCACTTTGTACTAATGTTCTTGGGAAAGGCAAGAATTCATCTGTACTCTCTCTCAGCTATAGGTAAATAGTAAGGTAAACTGGGTTCTATCATTGTTAAAGCAACTCATCTAGGAGAAGGAAAACTCTAAATTCAAACCAGCTGTACTCTGCTTAACACATCCTGCCTGTGGTGGAGGGGTTGGGTAAATGCATACATTGCAGTTTCCTTAAAAAGTAACCAAGTTACTTGCAAACTTTGTGTGTGCACATATGTAGTGAAGGGTCATGTAGAGTAATCATTATAGTTATTAGAAACGGTCTTGGCAAGCCCAGTTCAAATCCTGGATGAGGTTAATTGTTTTATTTCATGCTAATGTCCTTGGGAAAGGCATGAATCCATCTCTTCTCTCTCCAGCTATGAGTAAAATAGGGCAGACTGGTCTCTTTAGCCTTGGTACGAGAAGAAAAACTCTGAATTCAAACCAGCTGTACTCTGCTTGAAAATTTACTTTGTCACACCTGCTTGTAGTAGAGGGGTTGGGCATACAAACACATATGAATATAATAAAGATATAGGGATGAACTTGTTTCCTATTTTATGTTGGCTTTCTCTATTGCTGTTGTTGTAAACATTAATTGTATTAATGATTAATACCATTATTGTTTCATTTTGCCCTAATGCCCTTAGAAAAGGCATGAATCCATCTCTTCTACATTCAGCTATAGGCAAATAGTTGGACTGACTTGGTTCTTTAGCCTTGGTAAAGCAGTCAGTCAAGAAGGAAAACTCTGAATTCAAACCAGCTGTATTCTGCTTGAAAATTTACTTTGTCACATCTGCTTGTAGTAGAGGGGTTGGGTATACAAACATATATATCCACAAATTACTGAATGTAACTACCAAGAATGATTTTTAAATTTGGCTTTCTTTGAGCATTTAAAAAGTAAGATTTTTTTTGTACAATAATGTTAAAAATGCACTTAGAGAATAAATCAATTTTCAATTCAATAATAATGATCTGAGTGTGTGCTCAACCTGATCATTATAATTTCTCTTGGTATTGATTATTAAATTCTAATTATAGAGAACTTTCCCTTATTTATATTATAAGTTCTATAAATGGGATGATTTGACTGAATGTTACCTTTAATGAAGTATTAGATAAAGTATATTTATATAGAATAATTGACAACTTATAAACCTGTTGGGTTTCTATTGTAATTGCAGCCTATGGTGATATTGATGCTTCTATATTGGAAGAAATGAAGGTTGGTTTGGTTTCTTTTGTTTAATGGCATATCAACCTTCATGGATTATTTAATACCAAACCCATCCCTGTAGAAGAACAGTAGTGATACTATTTAATGTATAACTTGGCAGATAAAAGGGTTCATACCTTTCCCAAGGCTATTAGTTCAAAATTGAATGTAATAGTGTGACTGGAGTTGGAACTTGCTTACTATGATGTCACAGTCCGGCATGTTATCCACAATACCATGGAAACTCCTCCTGAAGAAGTGAAGGATTCTGATTAGCTAATCATAGTTACCTCCAGTATAGCAAGAATTTGGATGATAAAAAATGATTTTCAGCATGAATTCAGAAGTGACAAAATTCTCATTCATTGGACTGGAAATTATTTTATTCTCTAAATTAGAACATTTTAAGTCTATTGCTTGAATAAAAATTTGGTATGGTGTGTTTTTTTTCTGGGTTATGACTACATATATATTGGGAATGTGCTCTTGATGTAATGGTTTATCAAAGTAGGAATTGGACTTAACAAGCTGAATTTAAATCCTGGATGAAACTGCATTTTACAGAGCTCATACCCTTGGGAAAGCTTAGAATACTGCTATTCTATTTCTAGCTATGGGTAAATTGTGTGACAGACTGGGCTGTTTAGTCTAGGATAAAAAAAAACTCTGAATTCAGTTGTACTTTACTTAAAAAGAATTGGCTTATGGTGAAGAAGTTGGAAGAGTACAAATATACACTGATATACATTATGATAATTTTAGTTATATCTATCATTTAATTATCAAGGTAAATAAAACGTGTCTTTAAGGTTACAACTAGAATGTATAATCCTTGCACAGACTGTATAATAGTAGTAATAGCAAGACAGTTTTTAACAGCTGTGCATGCAGGGAAAATTCTGAGTAATAATCTATAACATATTCTTAATCATGTCTGGTGGTAAAAATTACTATTTAAGTCAGTTTCATGTGAAAAGAATAGTTAATATCATTAAACATTTATTACTTTCAACTAATGGACAGAATTAGTTTTGTTAATGTTCTAAAATTATATTATTTTGAAATATCTTTTATCATCTTTATTAAAATATTTTGTATCTTCTTTCTAATAAAGTCCTATTTTAAGAAACCTTGTTTGCTTAATGGCATATCAGTTCCTTATGAGTTATTTAATACTGAAATTTATTTGTAAATGTTTAATTGTAATCATAACTATATTATATGTTCTATTGTATTTTTTAAAATTGTGCTTTTATTTGTCTATAATCATTTGTTTGCACATGTTAATATGATATTAAGTATTCCTATCAAATATTATCAATTTCTAAATAGATCACTTTGACCCATTGATAATTTGGTTTCTTTTGTGTAATGGCATATCAACCTTCATGGGTTATATTATGCCAAAGTCATTTTTGGAGAAGAACAGTAGTGATACTATTTAGCCCATAACTGTGGGGGATAAGTGAGTAAAGTTGGTGACCTTAGTCAAAGGTGACCCGAAGGCTCCCTTTTCGATAGCGACTACACCAAGTTGTAGGGCGCTACTCCATTCCTTAGATTGCTCCACTTTACCCTTGATCCTTACCTTATAATGCTGAGTATTAAGCAAGGTGGCATCAAGTACCATTTTTTTTTTTGAGTCTTTGGTATGACCCAACCTGGGATTGAATCCCACTCTCCCAGACCATTGGCGAACTCTCTACTCATTAGGCCAAAAGGGAGGTTTATATCTTTCTTAAGGGTAACCATAGATGGGAGGAAGCATTGTATCTATTTTTTTTTGTTTGTTTTTTATTAAAATGAAAAGTTTTCAACTACTGATAATTTGATAGAAATCTGTTTAGGTTTTATTGTTATTCTATCTTAGCATTAGACCACTTTGTCTGTTAAGGCTGTTAAATATGCTGACTGCACCTCTGTGGAGGAGTAAACCCCTTCCTCAATGAGTGTCCTGGGTATGACACTAAATTGCATCTGATAGCGAGGCTCTACTACTGGAGCTTTGGGGTATGTGGAGTATCCCTTCATTACTATCACTCTCGGGTTCATTTTGATCTGGATTATTAGTACCGGTTAGGGTCCCATCTATGGGTCAAATAGAACTCCTCAATCAATTACTAAAGATTATTATTATTTCTTACTTGAAATCATACAGATGTATGCAAATTATTTATATTACATAAGAATACTTAGTAAACATAATTCATCATCATCATCATATCGTGCTGGCAGCACGGATATCCCTGACCCTCTCTCGCCACTCCTCCCTATCGTTCATCGCCCTAGGTAGGTCTTCAGGACAACAACCTGTATCCTCACATAGCTGCTGAATGTACGTTCGTGCTGGTCGTCCTGCTTTTGCGCGGCCATGTGTGGGGATCCATAAGAGTACATCTCTTATGAGTTCATCTCTGCTTCTCCAGCAATGTCCTGCATGTCTGGTTCGTCTAACTTGAATAGTTTTCATGATAGGGGGCAGGTGGCCGTACAGTTGGTGTCTTGTGGGGTGTTGCTGCCAGGACTTGTTCAGGATTGCACGCAGCATTCTTGTGTAATTGCCATCTAGTTTCTTCTCCAGCCGTTTTGTCAGCGTCCATGTAGTGCATCCATATAGCAGTATCGATGTGACCGCTGCCTGGAAGAAACTGCGTTTCATTTTATCGGTTAGGTCTGATTTCCATATAGTCGATAGCCTATTGATAGCTGTCCATGCTTTCGTTAACCTCGTTTCGATGTCCTAAACGAATGATTAATATGAAATAGAATTATCAGTATTAGTTAGGAATATTTGAAACTATCTGTGGGCAAACAAATGAAATCTAACAACTCATTTAAAAATAAAGTTACTTACAAACTATATTCACATACAAATCAGATATATAAAAACAGGATTTGGCATTAAATAACCCACAAGGGTTGATATACCATAAAATACCAACCAACCATTAGAAAAACTAAATATAGAACACTGCTCTGTTGATGGGGCTTTGAATATGCTGACTGTAACCCCTTCAGGGGTGGGGGGTATGACATTCCCCCCAAAAAATAGAAAGGGGTGTCCCAGTATAACATTAAACTGTATATGATGATAAGACTCCTATTCTGGAGATCTAAAAAGTGTGGAGTACTCCTTCATTACCATTACTCCCAGGTCCACTCTGATTCAGAGTGGTAGTACCTGTTAGGATCCCATCTATAGATCAAATAGATCTGTTTAAGAATTTATTTGTATTCAATTGGAATACTTAATACAATATAACTGTAAATTATTTGTATTAAGAATAGTTACTTTAAGCTACAATTGTTTACTGAGGATGATTATTAATTACTTGAAACTATATAACTCTGTGCAAACAAATGGCTATTATTATATAGAAATAATTACTTGAAAGCATATGATTATTAGTATTATATAGGAATACTTGAAACTATATGACTCTGTGAAATGTATTTGTATTGAATAAGAATACTTGATATCATAACTTTGCTACCCCACTTCAAAAATAAAACAACTCCTAAATGACTACATAAAACATGTAAATATAAGTGTGCAATGAATGTGATTCCCTATCTTCTAGGCATAAAATAATCCTAGACTGGTTGACATGCCATTAAAATCAATAAACATAGAAGACTAGAAAAGTGATGGACAAAAAAGATTTAAAATTTTTTTTTTTTTTTTTTTTGGACATGGTTCTCCATATGATTCACTAAAGGGAAGGAAAATTTCGATTTAATCTAAAGGCAAAAAATAATTTCCTCTTGGCATCAGTCAAATCTTTGGTCAAGAACTTTGATTATATATTAGTAGACTATTTGGTTTGTAATATAGATTAATCAAAGATAAATTTTGAAATGAGTTCTTAGGTGTGTACAAAAGTCTCCAACATTTATTTTTTTAAAAGTTTTATCTTTACAATGTATTCAGTATTTAGTATTTAGAAGGGGAAAAAAAGAGGCTACCAGAAACTTTTGCATATATATAATATTTTTCATGAAATATATGTATTTACTAACCCCTTCACACAAGCATGATATAAAATTGTGGGTAGAGATTATGTTTAACTTTACAATTTTAATGTTTTACTTAGTGCAGTTTTTATCCTAAATTGATACCAACTTGCTAACCACTCTTTTAGTTAAGATAGTATCTGAATTCAAGTTATGTTGGTATTGATATTGTTGATTGGAATATATACAATAGCATCAATATTAACAACAGTCAAGAGTCTAACAATTTATGGTTTATATGAACATAGTATCTCCAGGCAAATACTCAACTCACAAGAAGAAAAATACAGTTTTAATAGAGCTCCAAAGTTGAACTCACCTCTAATAAGCCAGGGTGCCAAGCTATCTTAAAACTGATTGGTTGTTACATGTATATGTTACATGGTAGGCAAATCTATCTTTTTTGTGAAGGCTTTTTTCTCTTTCATTGTAGTCTAACGACCATAAGTAAAAAAAACACACACCATTCTTGTCTATTGTGGGGAAATTAGTAATCCGATAAAAATCATTGAAATTTATAATGCTGAAACCTGCCTGAAAACAACCACACTACTTTGTAAAGGAATAGATACTACACTTTGATCATTGCCATAAAGTCAGACAACAGAACTTTGATTTGAGACATGACACTCTGATACTATACTGTCAGCTTAGCAAAAGTTAAAAATGGATGGATAACGAAACAAACAGAAAAAAGTTGCATTTATTATATAGATAGTGTAAAACTTTTTTGCAGTGTAATGAAGTAGATACCTTCCGGCTGTGTGACCAACAGTGAGTAGTCAATCACAGGAACTTTTACAATGGGTGTGAGAAATGGTCACATGTAAGAGTTAGGAGTTTAGAAAAGAATCAGTTATTTTGGAGCTAGTGACCCCCCCTTTCCCATTAGCAGTGGTCATGATTTAACAAATGATAAAACTTCAACTCAAAAGTGCCTCTTCACGTCTTCCTCTTTTTGAGATCAGTCTAGAGGGAAGTGCAACATCAATTATAAAGTGAGTGGTATTTTTTGTGACCATATGTCTGACTTTTATACATGGATAGATAACTCCAGTGAAGCTCTTTTCTTTTATTAACTTGTACTTGAGATCATCACTAATGTAACAACTTGGTTTGAATCTCAAGATTTAGATATATCAGTTTTTTACTCTAATTACTTAGCCAAGCTTGTTAGTATTGTCTCTGTTTTGATACACATAGAATTAAATATCAAGGGAAAGGTGTGCGAATACATTGCAATAGTTAGTGATAATATAAGTATTCAAGCCAAATTATCCACTTGCCAAAACTTAACCCTAAGAAAAAAAACTACACTAATTAAAAATTGACAATTGGAGATATTTTAAGGCCATATTGATTACTGCAGTATTTCTAGATTAATCCTGTGGTTGAAACTCTATGACTGAGGCTATTATACATTTTGATCACTCAACTTGAATAACAAGAAAATTAAAATTATTTCTTGAATATTTTTATATATTTGCATTTATATGTCAATGACACATCAAATATGCATAAAAATTCCAGTGAGTTTAGTGATGGTTTTACTCAAGTTTTATTTTAAGTCTTTTTTATACAAGTTTGTGTGTGTGTGTGAGGGAGTATTGAATTATATCTCCTTACATCAATCAAGAACATTTTCAATTTAATGAGAGTAGAAGGAGGCATATTTATGGATAAGATCAAAAATATCCTAACTGCTATCCTACAACCATTAAGATGTTGGTATTGGACTATCCTAACCCTGTCACTTTGTTGCAATGGAGGAGATGTTGCTACAGGATTAGAATCCATAGAATTGCTTTTTTTCTTTTCTTTTTTATCTACTTTCTCAAAGGCAAAGAACAAACTGAAGATATAACCTGCTCTAATCCAAACCTGAAAGATAGTTTTTAGATCATTGATTGTGCATCTATTTAATTTGAAGAATTGAACAATCATAGAATTAAGATTTTATATGATACAAGGATACGTAGATTCCAATATTAAAAAGATTGAATCAGGGTAAAGGTCTGCAGAATGTGCTAAAAATGTATTTTAAGAACTTTACTGCTGTTACAATGTAAAGCATCAAATGAAAATATTGTCATTAAACAAGTTAGGTTATAAAAGTAAGTTGGCGACTGTAGTCGAGGGCGACCCGAAGGCTCCTTTTTCGGTAGCTACTGCACCGAGGTGTAGGGGAGGGTGCTACTCCTTTCCCTGGATTGCTCCACTTTACTCTTGATCTTTACCTTATAATGCTGAGTGTTAAGCAAGGTAGCATCAAGTACTATTGTTTTTAGTCTCTGGTATGACTCGACCTGCGATTGAACCCAGGTCTCCTGGGCCATAGGCGAACACCCTAAACATTATGCCAATTTCCGGTCATAATTGTACTTAAATTATAATGCAATCTTTTATGTCTGGATCTTTTGTAATGACCAAATTTGAAGACACAAGATACTCTCCACTTCTTCCCTTTCAAAAATGACTAAAATACTTTTCAGGTCTTACATGTGAAGTTCACGTTTCTAGTAAGCCAATGTTTATCCAAGGTGTCTTTTTGTAGTATAAGGGTAGCTAGCTTATCTAGCAGACCATTGCTAGTGAATTTGATTCTCACTGGATGCTTTTTGTAGTGTAATTGTTTGTGAGTTAGTCTAGCAGATTATTTGCTAGTGTGTTGGATTCTTTCTGGAAGCTATGTGAGATGGTTGTCAAGTAGACTATTGATAGTGAGTTTGATTCTCACTGGGTACCTTTTGTAGTGTAAAACTTAGCAAGTTTGTCTAGCATATTTGCTAGTGGAGTTGGATTCTTATTCAGTGCCTTGTGTAATGGTTATCAAGCTAGTTAAGCTGACTAATGTTAGTGAGTTGAATTATCACAGGGTGTCCAATAATATCAGGATTTGTGCCAAACTAAACAAAGTTTAGTGAAATGTGAATTACTCATTTACTGTAGACTACCAATATTTGAATCTAGTCCAACTCTTTTTAATACTAATAGTGAAATGTAAATAGGGTGTGGTGACTTATGTTATCAAACACAGTACTTTTTGATCTGCAAGTGGTTTTCAGAAATTTTGTTTTTCTCTAACCTTGAAAAGACTAGAAATGATTTTGGTGAGCACATAAGCAATTTTAAGAAATTACGTACAAGGGTTTGAAGGCGCTAAATCTGATGAGCATGGAGGATGCAGTCAAGTTGTCTACCTGAATGAGGCGATTGTCTCCCTTGTCCTCATGTTTGTGTGTGATTGAGCATTGTCATTATTTATTTATTCATTTATTGGCAAGTTGGGTCTTACTTCAGACTATCATCCCTTTGGCTCCATGAAAGAGGGTTTAAGAGGCAAACCTTATGCCAGTGACGACAAAGTGAAAACTGCAGTGATGAAGTGGCTCAAAGGACAGTCAAGAGGATTTTGCAAAGCAGGGATATATGCTCTTATTTGAAGGTGGAACATTGAGATTGAGAGAAATGGTGACTGTTGAGAAGTAAGGATGTGATCCACAAAGGACCGGCTTCATTTTGATGTGTGATACATGTTCCTGTGTTGATAATTATTCCTGTTCTAAAGAAAAAGGCATTACTTTTTGACTTGTATATATAACTTGTATTTTTTATTTATTTATTTTAAGTGACTTTCTTTCATATAATTAATGTCTTGTACCTTTGCCAGCTGTTCCGTATATATATTTGCATTAGGCCTTGGGTATATGTATGTATGGTAATCTTTTATGGCATCAATGCAGTAACTTTTTTTGCCATGCAAGCTGGTGTAAACACGTGGTTTAACTTGATTATATATAAGTAACAGAATTAATTGTCGTCTGAGGGGTCAGGGAGTAATGCTGTTTATGAACTCATAGAAGAAATACACATTTCTTATTTTTGGGATCCGTAGATATATTTCTTCATTGTATTTTCAGAGGTAAGAAATTGAGAAGTAAATAAGTAAAGTTGGTGACCATAGTCAAGGGCGACTAGAAGGCTCCCTTTTCAATAGCTACTACACCGAGATGTAGGGGAGGGTGCTACTCCTTTCCCTGGATTGTTCCACTTTACCCTCGATATGTACCTTATATTGCTCAGTGTTAAGCAAGGAGGTATCAAGTACCATTTTTAAAGTCTTTGGTATGATGCAACCTGGGAATGAACCTAGGTCTCCCGGATCATTAGCAAAAACTCTACCCACTGGGCCAATATTTATGTAATAATTAGGAAGAATTTGTCTTGTTTGATAAGCTACCAAATTTTGTATGCATTTTTATCTGATTTTTATTTCTGATGGGGGAAAAGAAGGAATCTCTCATTAAGAGCTAGACTTTGATAATAACCATTGATCAGTGGGAAACCATGTTTTTGTAAGGTATGTGGTATCCATGGAATTTCAAATTTTATATTTTTTGCCATATATGGTGTGGCAGAAATACCTCCAACTTTTTTAAACTGTCACCTGTGTGGTGCAAGTGAGCTTAGGCAAGTGGTAATGGTAGCTTGGTCTAGCTAATGCCTTACTTATTTCATTTTCAGATATAAATTACAATCATGGCTTAGACTGGTACACACAGTGCGTTTGCTATTGAAACATTTTTTTTTAAAGACTGGTGAATCTGTAATTACTAAAGAGTTTTTCATCCACATTTCATGTTATATTGGAATGATGCTGTTCTTGATAGAAATTTACTATTCACTAAAAAGTGGCAGAAATACTGCCAGTCATGACTATTGGTCATGAACCTGCATCACATAGCTCTTGAAAACAAAACAATGATAGAGAAATGTGAGCTTCTTGCCAGGTGGAGGGATCACTTTGTTGGATGAACTGTCAATAATGGAGGTACCCGTGGTGTAATGGTTATCGTCATAGTAAATGGACACGACGACATGAGTTCAAATCCTGGACGAGGTTGTATTTCACATAGCACTAATACCCTTGGGAAAGGTATGAATCCAATTATTCTCCCTCCAGCTATGGGTAAATAGTAGGACAGACTAGGTTCTTCAGCTTTGGTGAGGCAACTAGTCGAGGAGAAGGAAAACTCTGAATTCAAACCTGTTAAAATCCGCTTAAAAATTGACCTTGTGTCATATCCTGCCCAAGCGGAGGGGTTGGTAAATATGGTCAATAGTGGAACAACATGCAGTTAACAACATTAAACTAAGGCCAACTCACCAGTGGATGTATAAATGCCCAAACCTAGATTACATGAATAAAGTTATCTCTATGCTTTGCAATGAAAAGTCTCCTGGCGCAGATAGCCTACATCTAGAAGTTATTACGAGAGGAGGTAGGAGGCTTGTTGAGGTACTCTACACCATTATAAAAGATCCTTGATAAAATTTGGAAGTCCATGCAGACTGGAAAGACTTCCAACTAGTCACCATTTTCAAGAAAAGAGACTGTTGAGATTCTGGCAACTACCATGAAATCTCGGTTCTCTCTATACCAAGCAAAAGTGTTCATCTGCATACTGCTCAACAGACTGTCAACCCTAGCAGAAGATATCTTACCTGAGGCATAATGTGGGTTCCACACAAACTGAGGAACCACAGACATGATCTTCTTGTGACAGGAGAAATGCATTAAACAGAATATGCCCCTCTACATGATATTTGTTGACTTCACAAAAGTGTTGTGATGCTGACCAAAGAAAGACACAGGGAACACAAAAGGTTTGAGAGAAAAAACATATATATTCCAGTAACAAACAAGATATAAGGGAACCTGGCTAAACAGTAGTTAGTTGATAGAAAGCTGAGTGTCCAGTGTGGTAGTGACTATCTGTCCACCATGCAAATGGTATCGCACGTGATTGTGTTACGCTGATTGGTGCACTCTCTGACACTATTGTTGACATGTATTTATGGAGGAGGGCGAGTCCATTATGTAGGGAGTACAAAAAAAAGCCTTCAACATAGTGAACAGGGAAGCACTATAGAACATCCTCTGGAAAATAGTGTCCTGACCACTTTGTTAGGTTTGTATCTGCCTTGCATACAGGGAATGAAAGCATCAGTCAACTTAAAGGGAGAACTCTTGGAACCATTTGAGGGGAACACACTATTTTTTTCTTTCTATGGCCTTCACTGATTCCACCAAAGGAGTATGGATAAGAGTAGACCAGGAGCAAACCTGTTCAATGCCAGTCAATTTAAGACAGCAAAAAAACCCAGAAATGTTCTGGTAGATAAACTTATGTTTGCTGGTGACATTGCCTTCACGGAGTGTCTTCGTGGTGTAATGGTTAAAGCGATGGACTGTAGAATTGTAGTAAGCAAGTTTGAACTCCAGTTGTGCTATTACATTAACTTTCACACAAATAACATGGGGAAAGGTATGAACCCCCTTATCCTGCCAGCTAGGGGTTAAATAACATCACTGCTGTTCTTCTAAAAGGATGAATTTGGCATTAAATAACCCATGAAGGTTGATATTCCATTAAACAAAGAAACCAAACTAAACTGAATCAAACCATTGCCTCCATGGCACACAACCGAAAATAATCATCCATTTCTTGAAATCTGCAAAAGCATTTGGGCTGAAAATTAACCTCAAGAAAACTCTAGGATCTCATGACATTGGCCAAGACATATAGATCGAGGGCTAAGTACAAACATAAATAAATTCAAATATCTAGGCACTTCAGTTGACAACAACAGACAAAATGTGAAACTAGATACATGAATGTCAAATGTTTCCAAGGCCTTTGGCTGGGTAAGAAAGCAAGTCTGGCTTAACAAAGACCTCTCCATAAAAACTAAATATGCAGTGTACCATGCCATAGTTCTTTCAACCCTCTTGTATGGTATACAAAGCAGATGCCCGAAGACTTCACATGTATATGATGTGTCACTAGCACAAAATACTAAATATCAAGTGGTGGCAGCATATCCTGGAGAAATCTAAACTCCCTATCATGTACAATAAACTTGCCCAACGCAGCCTAAAATGGGCTGGCCACAAACTTGAGGACAGCGGACTGTCAAAAGAGACACCCTAACTCTCAACTTAGAGAAAGGTCATATGAAATAAGTAGACTAAAACTCAGGACATCATCAAAAGAAACCTTGGGGTCATGAATATCCCTTTTGACAATTGGCAATACCTGTCCAAAGATTAGAAAACAAGAGGGAAAAAAAAAATGATCTGGATGTTATCATTGGTTATAATGGATAGGTAGTAGTAGCAGTAGTAGTATCATCATTCACATTTAATTAAATATAATTAGTATTATAGATAGTGATTCAAGCTTTAGACATAAGATAATCACATAGTATCATCACTTAATTAAGACTAACAATTCAGATAGAAAAGAATAAATGTTTAAACTGATAAATCTCTTAAGTGTTACTTATTTAAAAAAAATATAACTGGTAAATCTGTTTTCTGTCATGTAGACTTATTTTTAATAGTAACAATTACCATTTGTAATCATTCTATTTAAATAAACAGTTAATAAGTTTTACTTACATGTAGTTACAATGTGGGCACCTCAGGTGGTGTAATGGTTAGCAAACTAGACTAGCAAACCTTTATGAGTGAGTTTGAGTCTCATTAGGTGCTCCATTCATACAGCCTTGTGCCACATCAAAGCAAAATGTTCAGTAAATTACTATGTATAGTTCAAATGTGTAAATGTAGTTGCTGTTGGTAATTCAGATGTAGCAAAGAGAAGCTGCAAAGGGCTTTCTTTAAGGGAAAAGGTGAAAATGAATCTTCTGTCACATAACTAGTATTACAGTATATTATAATTGTTCTATTTTAGTGTTAGCTATTGTTGTTAATCTTATATTGTGTCTAATTTATGAATAAAACTTTATTATCAATATCTATGTATAGGAAAAAGACACACACATTTTGTCATCCACAGAGAGACTTTCATATCACAACTCTTCAGTGTGGCTAGACACACGAGATGCTTCAAGCTGGGATTGAAACCTGGCTGACTTTATGCCAGTCAGATATCTTACCGCAGAGGCGTGTGTGTATGTGTGTATATATAAATATAAAAAAAGTGATATTTACAGGATGTATTTATTTATATATGAATAATATGCCAACATTCACCCGTGTTTTTTTTTTTTTTTTTTTTTTTTTTTTTTTTATTAAACCATTTTTAGGGTATGTCTCATCCAAAGAATTTTGAATTCTAAAAATTTTTCTTAATTTTTTGGGTGAGTCATAACATCACATACTAACATAGCCTTGAAGATGGCTTAATCAAAAAAAGGTTAAATGTTGGCATATTATTCATATATAAATAAATACATCCTCTGAATATCTTTTTTTCATATATCATATTTACATACTATCAGATTTATTTCCATTTTCCTCATATATACACACACACACAAGCACACATTAATGTGTGTGTGTGTGTGTGTGTGTGTATGTATATATATATATATATATATGCACACAAGCACACATTTGTGTGTGTGTATATATATATATATATATATATATATATATATATATATACTATATATATATATATATATATATATAGTATATATATATATATATACGAGGTGCATACAATAAGTTTCCAGACTTTTTTCGTATGGGCATTTAAAATTGTCAAAGACTCTTGAAAATTCACTATGTTATTGCTATACATCTTATGAGATGACTGGCCAATTTTTATGATTTCAGGTTCAAATCAACAGCTACAGCAAGAATTGGAATACACCCTACTAAAGCCTGATTGTCACAGCTAGTGAATTGCAAAAATGCAATCTGATACTTTAGAAGAACGATATGCAATAAAATTCTGTTTTAAACTTTAAAAAATGCCACAGAAATGTATGGAATGCTTCAGACTGCTTTTCGACCGTCTTGCATGAATGGAGCATCAGTTTTTGAGTGGCATAAGAGATTCAAGAAGGCAAGGAGTCTGTGAGGGATGATGAGAGGTGTAGGAGGAGTAAGGAAGTCAATACACCAGAGTTGATTGGCCAAATGGTTAGGGTTACTATGTTGAGATTTTAAGGGAGTTCAGGAAGAGATTCCTAGGGAAGAGGCCAGCACTCTTCAAATCAGGTCAGTGGCATTTCCATGAGGACAATGCACCAGTCCACAACTCCATCGTTGTCACAGACTATTTGACCAAGATGGGTATCAAGACAGTTCCTCACCCTCCTTATAGTCGAGACCTTGCTTCCTGTGACTTTTGCTTATTCCCTAAGCTCAGAGGCTATCGTTATGAGACAATTGAGAAGATGAAAGAGGCTGTAATGACGGTCATTGACACGCTCACACAAGAGGACTTCCATGGGGCATTCCAGAAGTTGTTGGAACGTTACAACAAGTGCATTGCAGCCGGAGGAGATTACTTTGAAGGGGACTAGAGTTTCATGTGTGTACTATCAAAAAAGTGCCCATACGAAAAAAGTCTGGAAACTTATATGCACCTTGTATATAGATCACCTTATCTATTGAATTACTATGTGTGTTTATATATATATATATAGAGAGAGAGAGAGAAAGAGAATTATTCAATAGATAAGGTGAATTTTGCCTAATTAGTTGGCAATAGGAAGCTCCATTTACAGTTGCACCTTTTTCAAGGAAATTAATTGTGATGAGTCTTTCATATCACTGAAGACTGTCAGCATGACCTTCTTTATTGACCCCCTGTGCTCAGAACCTTTTCTTTACCAGAGAGTCCGTGTGTTTCCACTCTATGAACAGTCTTTTCGTCTTTTATATGCAGTGGCAAATCCATGTTTAACCCATTTGTAAACGTTTTTCTGACTAAAACATGCTTCTCGATACATATGCTAATTTCTTATGGTTTGCACTTCCCAGCCAGCAAAAATTTGATGACAGACCTCTATTGAAACCTGAAGCATTCTGTTTAATTTGCCACCAGCATGAAAACAAATGTTTTGTGAGATTAAAATAATTTTTGTTATAAACCAATTCAAACAATGGAGAGTTAACTTCTGATTTGTATCTATATTTTAAGAGAGAAGTAAGCAAATGAGTGAGTATATAAACAATTTCTTTTAATTACATATGCAGGCCATTAATGAAAATGGCTGCTATAACTATTGTCAATTATGAAGTAAAAAATAAAATTTATAAAAGAAATCTAAAAGTTGTTTAGCCCTCAATATTGATGAATCACTACCCATAATACTAATTATGTTTAATTAAATGTGAATGATACTAATATTATTACTAGTTGTCTATTGTATTCGATGATGACGTTCTGCTGATTTTTTTTTTCTTCCAATTTTTCAATTTTTGGACAGGTATTGCCAATTGTCTAAATGGATGTTCATGATCCCTAGATTTTTTTTGATGATAACTTTATGTCTGAGTTTTGGTCCACCTGTTTTATGTGATCCTTTTCTAAGTTGAGAGTATAGGATTTTTGTTGCATACTTAACTTTTTACACTTTGCCTGTTAAGTTTCAAAAGAAGAAATTATATCAGAACCAAGGATAAGGATGTAAATTAAGATTTTTACCAGAGGTTTGTTTTTTTTTTTTGTTTTTTTTTTTAATTCTTTCCCCAGCTGCTTAAAAATCATGAAATGATGATCTGGGAGTTGTAATAAAAGAAAGAGATATAAAATTCTCAGTCAGACATTGATAATCCTTCATTTTTAAGAAATTTGAATATTTTTATATCTTGTTAACTATTGTTTTATGGCATTTGCCTAAGTATACCTAATAATGGAATTGTGTGCATTTAGTCAGATTCCTGCTTAGTCCTGTCAGCAGGGCTTAGAATATGCTGGTTATATTCTCAACAGAGGGTCTACCCCACTTCCCAAAAAAGGGTATGTCTTGGGTATGGCACTAAATTGCATTTGATAGTGAGGCTCCAGTTCTGAAGAGTGTGGAGTATTCCTTCATTGGCATTACTCACAGGTCTACTCTGACCTTGAGTAGTAGTACATATTAAGGTCCAATCTATGGATGAAATACATCTGATGGTGAGGCTCCAGTTCTGAAGATCTGAAGAGTGTGGAGTATCCCTTCATTGGCATTACTCACAAGTTCATGTTTTTTTTCTCCAAAAATAATGCATACACAATTTAAGATTGGTACAAATATTTTATGTAAAGGGTTTTATCATATTTATTGGACATTGGCAGTATTTAAAATTTATAAATGTTGCAATTTTGGCATAAAGCCTATAATAGTTCAATCGGATGGGGCTGTAGAATATACTAATTGTATACAATACCCCCACCCAACAAGTGTCCTGGATATGACATTAAACAGTCTGATGATGAGGCTCCAGTAATGCTGGAACTTTGTGGAATACAGAATACCCCTTCATTGCCATTGCTCCTGGACCCACTCTGGCTGGGAGTGGTAGCACCTGATAGGGCCCTATCTATGGGTCAAATAGAACTGTTTGACATTTTAAACTGAGTGGAAGCAAATGACTTATGCTGAATTGAATTGTTTGAAATAGAGCTGTTTGATCATTTTACTGTGTGTAAACAAATGACCAATGTTTTATTGAATTGTTAGTGATACATAGCAATATTTGGAATGATTTAACAGCTTGCAAATGAATGAGTAATGTTGAGTAGAATTATAACTGTTAGATAGCAGTAATTGAAACCATTTAACTGTCTAAAAACAATAGTAATATTAGTGTGCTAAGAAATAAGTTATAACTCATTTGAAAATGAAATTACTAACAAAGTAATCTCTTACATATCATGTATATCTATTTAAATGTGTGCAAACAAATAACTGATGTTAAATTATTACACTTACATAGCAACACTTGAAACCATTTAACGATGTGCAAAAAATGAGTCCAGGCTCATTTAAGGATGTTATCAACAAAATGTGTTTACAAATCATATATATTTATAAATAGGATTTGGTATTAAATAATCTGCAATGGTTGATATGCCATAAAACCAAACCAAATTCTATAAATGAGATGATGGTGCCTATTCCATTGTTCCCTTAACTTTGATTTGTACAATTTCCATTACTTTAGGCAAACTGGCTATTCTGTTCGAACCTTCAGTAATCTGTGGTTAGGACAAAATATAGTTACTAAGCTTTGCTAAGTTGTGGCACAAGGTCAGAAGTATGGAGCACCCAATGAGAATCAAACTTACTAATTATAGTCTGCTAATCTAACTTGCTAGTCATTACACCACATATAAAGCTTAGCTTCAAGGTGGCTATCTTTCCAAGCTGCAATTCTTATTGCACTTAATATTTAACTGGGTATAGTTATTCAGTTCAGACGTCTGAGGTATCCCATAAGGATGTGTCAGGGAGCTTAACTGTTATTTTAAAAATGTATTTTATTACATTTCACTTTCATGAGGAAGTGGATAACTACCACCTTTACGCTTTCACTTATAGAATAGAATTAGAACCAGAACAATACAAACAGTAAGAAAACTAAGCAACTCCAACATAGAAATCAATGTGCTATAAAACCAATTATAGTCCACTATTTTATTTAAAGCCTGTCACTTTCAGGTTACTTGAAAAATGGCATATTTTTCCCTTTGACTATGCCAGTTGGCTGGTTTGAGCTTCCCATACAGCTAGCCTAAAATCAATACTGAAACAAAAACCTTGACAACTAGAAATGTCCATTTCTGTTATTGCTTTGCCTATATTGACCAATTTGGCATAAATCTATTAAAATTTTTTCTTACTGTTATGTATACATGCAAATTTATGATTTATTTAGCCTCTGATTACACAGACTCACTATTAAAGTATTATTAAGAAGTCAGGTTCTCTTCCTTCCAACAACAAATCATCTAATTTAGATTTTTTTAAAATATTCAAATTCCCTCTAATCAAGACCAAAACAATAGGCAAAGAGTTAGAAAATGGTAAATGAAGAGTAAGGATATAATAAAAACAAGTATTACAAAAGGAGAAATAAACAAAAACTCAGACAGAGTAAGACACTTATTAACTCTGGACTTGAAAAGTTCAAGGTTGTAGCTGGAGAGAAAACATTCATGAACGAGTTTGATCCACAATGCAAAGGTTCTTGGAAAGAAGCTATTGAAATGCATCTGGTGTGGTGAAGATTCACCAAGAACAGCTGCTATTCAGTAGAAATGCCAAAACAAGTTCTTACTGGAAACTCTTACATAAGTAGAACCAATGGATGCAGCTCTTTTAGTAAGATTTATTTAGCTTCAATATATACTCAATTTTTTTTTTTTTTTTTTTTTAATTTAAAAAAAAAAATATCAATGATTTAATGTTCTTTCTTTGGCTTTAATAAAAACTTTGTTTAGGTTGGTTTAATTTTCAAGCCTTTTATTTTTAAAGTTTGAAGTGTTTTGTTGTTATTTTGTTATATATATGAAATCAGTTTTTGAGCTAATTTTTCACTCATAAGACCGCGACAATCTTCAACCGAAGTCACCTTTTTCTAAACTTTTCCAATCATCTCAGGAAAACTCTTTAGTCTAAAGTAGTGGTTTTTAAAGAAGTTCATATGGACCCCTTGTAGTGAATAAAATTTTCAAAGGGTGAATAAGAGCATAGGATACCACGGGGGGGGGTAAATTTATGAGTTTGTATTTATGAATAATGACTTTATCTATATAAACTCCATTAAGAATTTGCGAGAAGACTTGAAGCTCAATTCAAGGATCTTTTAAACATGGAAATTCTTGAATGGATTATTACTCCAATCATTGTTAAAGAAGGAAGTGCAAATCATAGATATCTTTCTTAATACATATTTAAAGCAATTGAATATTACTGGATGGACAAAAAATACTGTAGCTTTGTGTAATTGTGGAGCCCATTTTATCAGCTTTTCCAAGTTTGTATATGGTGGAATCTGGGTTTGGCTATGTGCATTGTTTACTTTACAGAGAAGGACTTTGAATACAGAATATTGTGATTTGTGGTTCAAACTCACAAACCTGAAACCTTCAAGAATTAAAGGTGCATTTGCCATTTAGTTATTAGATTCTTTTTGTGTGTAAATTGCATTAAACACTGTTAAATTAGTTATGTTGTGTAATTTAATATTCCATTAAATTATTTGGGAATGATAAAATAAATTTTGTTACAAGTAGTACATTAAGTACAAAGTTTGAGAAGTTCTGGTTTAAAGAATCTATCTCATAAATGGCACAGATATTTTTGGTTGTTCCAGCAGCATTGTTGCTTTCTTAAAAAAAAAAACAAAAACAAACTTTTAGAGCTTTACCTGTCTCACCTGTTTTGAAGACACATTTATCTTTTGGAGGTTCAAGTCTGAAACTAACTTAGTTGAGTCAAACTATACAACACACATTAGCAAGTATTATCTTTTAAAAATACTACATTACTCTATTGGCAAGGCTTAGAATGCTCTCGTTATATCCCCTTTGAAGGAGATATAACTAGAGCAAAAAAATGTGTTTTGAGCATGACACTAAACTGTCTCTAATGGTGAGGCCTTCTCAGTCAGCTGGGGCTGTAGAATATACTAACAGCATCTCTGTAGAGGGGTAAGACTCCTCTAACAAATGCCCTGTTATGACACTAAACAAACAGATGGTGAGGCTTCAGTAATGAATGCAGAGTACTCCTTCATTGCCATTGGTTCTAGGTCCACTCTGACCCGAAGTGGTCAAATAGAACTGTTTGACATTTAGACTGAGTTCAAACAAATGACATGCTAAATTGAATTGTTTGAAATAGAACTGTTTGATCATTTAACTGTGTGTAAACAAATAACTGATATTTAATTGAATTTTTAGTGATATATAGCAAAACTTAGAACCATTTAACTTTGATTTGTGCTTACTGAATTGTTAGAAATAGAACTGTTTGATCATTGAACTGTGTATTAAAAATGACTGATGTTAGTGATACTTGGAATTATTTAACTTTGTTGACTTATCTTTACAATGCATATATATCTAATATATATATGAATTAACTGGATTTGGCATTAAATAACCTACAATAGTTGATATGCCATAAAACCAAACCAAACACAAACCTAATGATGAGACTCCACTTTTCAAGATCTGAGGAGTGTTGATTACACCCCTTCATTGCTATTACTCCCAGGTCCACTCTGACCAGCAGTGTTAGTACCTGATAAGGCTACATTTTTGAGTCGGGTAGATCTGAGAATTATTTGTATTCAGTTGGACTGTGTGCAAAAAGACAAAAACAAACATTAGAAAACAACTACACAAAAATGTAAATATGAACATATAATGAATACAATTTCCTAACCTCTAGGCATAAAATAACCCCAGATAGGTTGACATGCTGTTAAAATCAATCACTTTATCTCAATGACTCATTAAATTATATTTTTGCAATTTTAAAGAATAGCAAAAATATTTAATGTACCACTATCACATTTTGGGACATTACTTTTGGGATGACCTGATAGTTTTGATTTGTAATCCACTGGTATGGCAAAGGAATACTGATGTCTATTAACCCTTGCCTAACAGTGAACAGAAACAGTACAAGATGAAAATGTTCAATTTTTTTATGGTATTTAACAAGTTTAATTGATCATTTGTCATTTTTCATACACCTGTAATTATCTACAGTAAGTTTCAAGATGAAGTCAAATTTATGAACAATCTGGAAATCTAAAGTACCATAAAGCTTATATTAGAAATTTAACCACCTTGACTTATAATACGTGGATTGTATTCTCTGTAAAAGGAGTAAGACCCCCACCATCAAATAAGAGTGTCTTGTAAATGATCCTAAACTGCATCCGATGGTGAAGCTCCAGTTCTGGAGATCTGGGAGAGCGTGGAGTACTCCTTTTTTTTGCTATTACTTCCAGATTACTCTGACCTTGAGTACCAGTTAGGATCCCATCTATGAGTTAAATAGATTTGTTTAAAAATTATCCATATTTGATGGGAATACTTGATGCCGTATAACTATAAGTTATTTGTATTGAAAGTAGTTATTTGAAGTTAAGATTGTTTTGTAAGGATGCTTATTATTAGTTATTTGAAATCATATAACTGTGGGCAAAAAAAAAAAAGGAATAATATTAAATAGAAATGATTACTTAAAACCATGTAATTATTAGTATTAGATAGGAATACTTGAAACCCTAGAACTATGTGCATATTATTTGTATTAGATAGGAATATTTGATATCATGATTGTAAGCTAAAAACTCTTCACAACAACAACACAAAAAATGTACATCAGAGGCAATTCTCTAATCTCTTGGTATAAAATAACTCTAGACAGGTTGATATGCTGTTAAAATCAATTGAATAATTTGCTTTTTGCCTGTATAAAATTGAGTTATCATAACTTTATGGTTGGTTGGTTTTTATAGCATATCTATCAACCTTTGTCGGTTATTTAATGCCAAATCCAATTTTATATAGATAATCAGTTCTATTACAAACAATTCAGTTTAGCACAAGTACACAGTTTAATTGTCAAAAACATTTCTATTTCAAACTATTCAGTTTATTCAAACAGTTCTAATTCGGCCAATTCAATTTAGCGTATGAACAGATTTTGTTTACACAGTAAAATGTCAAAACAGTTCCATATATAATAATTCAGTTTAGTGTAAGTACAGTTTCAATGTCAAAAACGGTTCAATTTCAAACAATTCAGTTTAGCATAAGCACACAGTTTAAATATAAGTACAGTTTAATTGTCAAAAACATTTCTATTTCAAGCTATTCAGTTTAATCAAACAGTTCAGTTTAGCATAAGTATGCTGTTAATTCTATTTAACCCATAGATCAGGTGCTACCTCGCTGGGCTCGAGTGGACCTGGGAGCAATGGCAATGAAGGGGTGCTCCATATTCCCCAAAGCTCCAGCATTACTGGAACCTCACCATCAGATAGTTTAGTGTCATATCCAGGACACTCATTGTGGGGTCTTATCCTCCCTGCAGAGGTGCAGTCAGTGTATTCTACCGCCCCAGCCAATCATAACTTTAAGCATAATGGTTGGTGTGGTTTTATGGCATATCAACCATTGTAGGTTATTAAATGCCAAGTCTTGTTTATACATATATATTGAGTATATAGACACATTTTCATGATAACATTTTTAAACAAAACCTGATCTCATTTTTTTTTTTTTTTTTTTTTTTGCACACAGTTAAATGTTTTCAAGTATTAGTATATAAGTCACAATTTAACATCCGTCATTTCTTTGCACACAGTTTGTTGGTAATTTCATTTTTAAATGAGTTACAACTAATTTGTTTGCACACTAGTATTGCTATTGTTTCTAGACAGTTAAATGGTTTCAATTATTTCTATCTAACATTAATAATTCTATTTGATGTTAATCATTTGTTTGCACACAGTGAAGTTGTTTCAAGTATTGGTATTAACACTAATTATTTTATTCAACACTATTTATTGATTTGCATACAGTCAAATGGTTCCAAGTATGGCTATCTAATACCAATAATTCAATTTAGACACACAGAGAGTTTTAAGTATTACTATTTAACATTAATAATTTTTCTCAACATTACTCATTCGTTTGTTCACAGTTAAGTGGTTTCAAGTTTTGCTATGTATCACTAACAATTTAATTAAACATCAGTCATTTGTTTACAAATGTCAAACAGTTCTATTTGACCCATACATAGGATCATATCATGTGCAACCACTCCTGGCCAAAGTGCATCTGGGAGCAATGGCAATGAAGGGGTAGTCTGCATTCCCCAAAGCTGGAGCCTCATCATCAGATTGTTTTAATATCATATCCAGGACACTCGTTAGGGATGTTTTACCCCTCATCAGAGATGCAGTTGGTGTATTCTGCAGCCCCAGCCAATTGGGCTCTTGACCATAATCTTTTTTTATCCTTAATCTTTTCTAACACAGGGCCCTTTGAGGTAGAATACAATTGGGTAACAGAGATGAATACCCCAAGACTTCAATTTTTCTTTAAGAAGGCTAATTAAACTCACCTTTTTAGAACACAATGCAGATACACTGATTGCTGTGACTGACATAAGTTGTAACCAATTCAGTCTTGTATGTTTTCTGTATGTTCTCGAAATATAGGGGGAAAAAAAATTGACATTACTTGAGATGGTCAAAGTGTTTTAGAAAAATTGATATCATTTTGTTATTTGATAAATTGACCAATTTTCATTCAAATAATCTCTGATTTAAAAAATGTGTAGAAACAACATAAAACTCTCTCTGTCTATATTTTTGAGATGAGGTATTATGTACATTATTTACATTTTTTGGACTATTGGCCTCATCTTTGTCACCATGTTTATAACAAGATTTTGGCCGTTGTACGCTCCGGCCTTCTTCAGGTGGTTGGAATGTCAAACTTAACCCTTTATTTCGTTTACCTGGGTAGACTGTTCTAGTTCCACAAGCTATGTTTAATGGATGTCAGTTATCAGTTATCTCCTGTTAATTTCCCCTCTGAAAGTTCTCCACTGCCTTCACCAGGTATTGAAAAAACAAAACAAAAAAAAAAACATGCAATGATAACAGCAAAATTGCTATATGAGCACTGATAAAAATGGTTGCTGAAGACATTAGGTTTATAATACCCAGAAATTCATACACAGATGTCCTCAAGGACATAGCACAGTGGATAAAGGTGTTGCTTAAATCCAGTGACATACCCAAAGAGTGTGAGTTCAATACCTGGTGAAAGCAGTGGAGAACTTTCAGAGGGGAAATTAACTGGAGATAACTGATAACTGACTTCCATAAACATGGCTCGTGGAACTAGAACAGTCTACCTCGGTAAGTAAATTAAAGGGTTAAGTTCGACATTCCAACCACCTGAAGAAGGTTGGAGTGTACAATGGCCAAAACATTGTGATAAACATAGTGACAAAGATGAGGACAATAGTCCGAAAAATGTAAATAATGTACATAAAACTCTCTGTTTAATGTTAACATTTTCTTTTTCACTGGATAGCATTTCTATACCCGAAAAGAAAAAAACATTGAATGTAGACTTTTGAGTCGTAAAAACAAGTTTAATTGTTAAAATGGTAACATGCTGTTACCATTGAGATCATTTGAACGAGAATTGGTCAAGTTATTAGATTACAAAATTTTCAGAAACAAAATTATATCCATTTTTTTAAAAAAAATTTTTTTTTTTTTTAAATTTTCCTGAAACACCCTGAATGTCTAAACCAATCATTCTTCCTTTTAAAGTAAATCTGATCATTTTTCAGTGACATTAAAGTGTTTTCAATTCCCTGAATAAAGATAACACAGTAATCAGAATTTGTAATGCCTGTACTTTTATCGTGAAATGAAAAAGGTTCCAAAATATTTAGCAGCAGTAGCCAATTGCTGGTGTGAATTGCTTGTTAAATCATTAATGCAGCTGGTACCAGTAGTTGTTGACGAGCTAATGCCTATTAGAAATAGGCCACCTATGAATTTATATTCATTTGTATTTATGTACAAAATAATCATTTATAAATGTAATATATTCATCATTTAGATAAGAGTATGTTTCAGTCATTTCCTCCATTTATTTATTTTTTTTTTTTTTTTATTGAACAGTTACAGTAAAACTTCAAAATTAAAAATTAGCCATTGACTATAACTGGACATCTTATTGTTTTAGGGAAGGAAAGACTAAGGAAATATAGCTAAATTATAGCTAGTAAGATTTAAAAAAATTTTTAATTGTATATCAAAATTTGTGGGTTTTTTTAATGCCAAAGTCACTCTTGTAGAAGAACAATAGTGGTACCATTTAGCTAATGGAGGAGGGATAAGAGGGTTCATACTTTTCCTAAACAAAAAAAGTATGTAAGCAACTATGCTATGTGGACTCCCACAAATATTTGGATCATAAGAAATTCTGAGATATGGGTGAGGAGAGATTTTTTTGTTGAACTTGATTGTTTAGTAGAACAGGTTTTGATAAGAAAATGACTTTTATCTGAAAACTTTTGTGTGGGAAGTATTGGATAGACTCTTAGTATTTTAAAAGCCACTTGAGAAATGAACCTTTGTGTATTATAGCTATATAAGACTATACAGTATGAAAAGAAAATCTGTTTAAGAGTTGACTGATTGCTCTGATTTTAATGCCATGTCAACTCATCTAGGGTTACTTTATGCCTAGAGGTTAGAGAAATACATTCATTGTACATTTATATTTACGTTTTTTGTGTAGTTTAAGAGTTTTTGTACACAGTTATATCATCAAGTATTCCTATCTAATACAAATGACTTGCATACAATTGTATCATTTCAAGTATTCTTATCTAATACTAATAATTATATGGTTTCTGTTAGAACTACCTCTCAACAAATCTATTATTTCTATACCTCTGTCAGGCAAAAATCGGATCAATTCATTCATCATAAATGTTGGGTGACACAACTAGCCAGGAAAAGAAGAAATAAAAAAACTGAACACAGTTCAGAGACCAAATGTTGGACTTAGTTGGACTTGTTGAACAATACAAAAAACTCCAGATACTAAGTGAGAGACACAACATTTTCAAGTAATTAATTCTATTTAATTAGTCATTTGTTTGTATAGTTATATGGTTTCAAGTAACTAATACTCATCCTTAGTAAAAATTATAGCTCCAAATAACTATTCTTAATACAAATAATTTATAGTGATATGGCATCAAGTATTCCTATCAAATACAAAGAATCTTTAAACAGATCTATTCAACCTATAGATGGGGCTCTAACAAGTACTACTACTCCAGGCAACCCGTTGTAGAATACACTGTAGAATACACTGACTGCATCTCTGCAGAAGGGTAAGATGCTCCTAATGAGTGTCTTGGAAATGACATTAAGCAATATGATGGTGAAGCTCCAGTAATGCTGGAGCTTTGGGGAATGTGGAATACCTCTTGATTGCTATCACTCCCAGGTTCACTCTGGCTTGGAGTAGTAGCACTTGATAGGGTTTTATCTATGGGTCAAATAGAACTGTTGAGTACTCCTTCAGTATTCCCAAGTTCATTCTGATCCAGGGTGGCAGTACTTGTTAGTGTTAGGGTCCTATCTATGGGTCAAATAGATTTGTTTGTACATTATATATATTAGATAAGAATACTTGATACCACACAACTGTGTGCAAATTATTTGTATCAGATAGGAATACCTGATATCATATGACCATATGCAAAAACTACACATAAATGTAAATGTGAATATACAATTTATGCAATTCTCTAACTTCTAAGCATAAGATAATCCTGGTGGGTTGACATACCATTAAAATTAACCAGTTCCTCTTATATACATGAGGGTGTGTTAAAAAGTTCTTAGTCAAATCAAGAAGGGAATAATTTGAATTTTTATTTCTTTTGTAAGGGTCAAAAGAACTTTAGAAACAAAGTATGTTGAACTTCTGGAAGAATATGTGAAATAGTATGTTCGTTTTATGGCTTCAGGTCATTCAAAATATACATATAAACTTTTTTTTTTTGGTTTGGTTTGGTTTCTTTGTTTAATGGCATATCGACCTTTGCAGGTTATTCAATGCCAAAGCCATTCTCCAAGAAGAACAGTAGTGGTACTATTTAACCCATAGCTGGAAGGATAAGGGGGTTCATACCTTTCCCAAGGGTATTTGCCTGAAAGTGAACGTAATAGCGCTACTAGAATATGAACTCACTTACTACGATTCCGCAGTCCATTGCTTTAACCATTACGCCATGAGGACACCCCCCCACACACACTTTTTGGGGGGTTGTGGAATGTAGAAAAGAAATTATGTCAGCACAGATTTATTTCATTCTGTTGTTGGAAATGATTAACAACTTGGAACTACGCAGACAAATATTTGTTTATTCAGGTTTTTGTGTTTTTTGCATAGTAGCTTCCAGATGTTCTTATCTTTTTATTTATTTGTTTTCTTTTTAATCCTCTTGTCTGTGTAGTCCATTACTTACATATATTAGAAAAAAAAAAGAAGTAAAATCTAATTTTTTGAATATCTTTAGAATGTTTTGTACAATTTATATGAAAAGATTTTAAGACTTCTTTACAGTTCAACTAATGTAAGTATAAATTATTTCATTAATAGCATAAAAAAAATTATAGGATTAAATATGGATCAGTACTTCTGTCTATGATCAGTGTAGTATTCATGTACTCTGTCAAGGATAAGTATCACTCCCTGGCCAATTGATTGCCTAGGGATCAGTGTTGTAATTTGTGCACCAGAACTAACTTGATTTTTTAAAGTTAATTCTACCATGCTGTTTAAGCAGTAGATTGCAGTTGAAGTGGATATTTCACTTGCCTGCTTGTCTCCAGGCTGGATATTCTAATCAGATGAGGATTCACTTGTTAATTTTATCTATGTTTGCTTAAGTGTGACAGTTGAGAAACAAAGAAACATACAGAAGGTTACTTTGTTTAATGGCATATCAACATTTGCAGGTTATTTAATGCTAAAGCCATCCTTCTAGAAGAACAGCAGTGATACTCTTTAACCCATAGCTAGGAGGATAAAGGGGTTCATACTTTTTCCAAGGGTATTTGTCTGAAAGTGAACATAATAATGCAACTGGAGTTTGAACTCGCTTACTACGATTCTGCATTCCATTGCTTTAACCATTACACCACAAGGACACCCCTGAAACATACAGAAAAAAGTGACACAGATATATTTTTCAATAACATTAATACATAATACAGAGATTTAATAAGTTGTGGCTTAAATTTGTTACACACACACACACACACACACACACACACACACACACACACAGGGAATAATCTGTTATTGTTGTAGGAAATGGATTTGGAAACCCTAGTTCAAATCCTGAATAAGACCGTTTCACATAGTGCTCATATCCTTGGGAAAGGTATGAATCCAATTAATCTCCTTTACCTCCCAGCTATGGGTACATTGTCAGGCAGGCTGGGTTCTTTAACCTTGGAATGGTAATCCATTTAGGAAAATAAAAATTCTGAATTCAAACCAGTTGTACTCTAGTTAAAAAAAGAAAATGACCCTGTGCTGCAACCTGCTTGTGAACGAGGGCTTGGATAAATACATATGTGTATACACACACACACACACTCAAACCTTTAAATTATGAATTAAAATCATGGATAAATTAGACTAAAAGGAGATTTTATATACAAACACTGTCTTTGAGTTACTGCAAGTTTCATGAGATAATCTCAACTATCAGACACATGATGTGATTCTTTTATAAAGACTAATTCACTTTCTATTTATATATTGGAGGCCTGGCGGTTAGCAGTTGCAAATTGCATATATATATATATATATATATATATATATATATATATATATATATATATATATATATATATATATATATATAATCTGGAAATTGTTCTATTCGAACAACACTTATTTTCTAAGTTTATCACTCAGATTTTAAAATTTATCAGTAGCTTAAGCCTTCATTTTTCTTTTATTCCTTTTTTTTTCCTTTTTCTTTTTTCTTTTTTTTCGACGGACACTCTTTCCAGTTATGTAACAATTTTAGAATATTAGAACTTATTGAGCTTCTATGAGTTACCAAGTTTACTTCTATGTGGTTTCCCACTCCCTAGAAATCCATAGGGATCTCTACCAAGGATCTGCAGTTGGATTTGAGGCTATGCTGTGCTGGTTATTGTTTAGACTTACTTGCATGATGTCACTTGTAACACAAAAAAAAAAAAAAATTCTGGAGAAAGTTGACCTTTCAACAATTGTTTGTGAGAGAAAGATTTTAAACACTGCAGTAGAATAATTGATCTTCATTTATTGAATGTAGTCTGTATACATCTTTTTTTAAATGTTAAATATTTCAAAATTATTCTTTTTATTCTCTCTATCTTTGATTATACTAAAATGTGAATAAATAATGCTGGAGTTTTGATAAATGAGAACTACGGAAATTTGTCAATTATTATTGTTGTTTATAATCTTAACTGATTATTCTATTAACAAGAACCTTTTAAAATTTAGTGTGTATGAAAGCCTTGTTATATAATGAGGTCATTTTCTCTTGGACATTTACATCTTGTCAGTTTTACTGTTGGGTTGTCTTTTGACTTGTTCAAGCTATTTTGGATAATTATATGGCAGTAGTAGATATTTGTAATTTTGTGTCCCTTTTGAACAGCCATACTATTCCTATTCTATGAATAGGAAAACATTGCCTTTAGCTATCATCATTTAGCACCTGTAAAAAGTCTATTGAATGAAACAGAAAACAATTTTTTGTGTAGTTTAAAGAAAACTTTTATCTTGATGTATAAGTTCTTTATGATTCTCTGGATGGCTGGTTAGCCAATAACGATAGGCTACTAATCAAAAATGTGATTTAAAACTTTGAACCTTTTATTACTTTCTAAAAGGCCACCATTAGTGGCCATTAAACTCTATGCCAAATTATTTCATATTCATTCTACTCTATAAAAATGTACTGGGAAGAGCTATCTACCTTGAGAAATCAGATTATTTGTAATAAGTGTGAATGTAGATCCACTTACTGAAGTAATTTAACCATTATTATATAAATTATAGAGATGAGTGTGACTGCTGATCTTATATTAAGTTCCAAGTTGGACTGAAAACTTTATCTTCTGTGTTGGAACATTTTAATACTCTAGTGGTAACAAAAATCTCACTGCAATGTGCTATTTTTCCTCTTATATCTTTCAATTCATTTTTACACTCGTTAATGAAATATATATATGTGGAAATTAAATCTGACAGTATGAAGAAAGTACAAAAAACAAAATGATCCAAATTTGATTAATTTATTATGAAAGTTGATGTTAAATGTTTTGGTTTTAATAACCTTTTCAGGACTTTAAACAACAATTTTCATGAATTTAAAGTCCTGATGAAGGTTATTAAAACTGAAATGTTTAACGTAGACTTTCATAATAAATTCATCAAATTAGGATTGTTTTGTTTTTTCTGCTTTTCTTCTTATATATATGTGAGGGAGGAAGGGTCATTCAATACATAAGGTGAATATTATTTAAGGAGTTGGAAATAAGAAGCACTGCTTACAGTTGCACCTTTTTCAAAGAAATCAATTTTGATGGGGTCCTCTTATGTCTCAGAAGACTGTCAGTATGATCTTCTTTACTGACCCTTGTGCTCAGAACTTTTTCTTTACCAGAAATTGCCCAGTCAGTTGGGGTTGTAGAATACACTGACTACTTTTCTGCAGAGAGGTAAGACCCCCTCCCCAACGAGTGTCCTGGATATGACACTAAACAATCTGATGGTGAGGTTCCAGTAATGCTGGAGCTTTGGGAAATGTGGAGTAGAAGACTGTCGGTATGATCTTCTTTACTGACCCTTGTGGTCAGAACTTTTTCTTTACCAGAAATTGCCCAGTCAGTTGGGGTTGTAGAATACACCGACTACTTTTCTGCTGAGAGGTAAGACCCCCTCCCCAACGAGTGTCCTGATAATGATGCTAAACAATCCGATGGTGAGGTTCCTGCAATGCTGGAGCTTTGGGAAATGTGGAGTCCTCCTACATTGCCATCACTCCTAGATCCACTCTAGCCTGGAGTGGTAACATCTGATAGGGTCCCATTTATGGGTCAAATAAAACTAAACTGTGTTGATTGAGATGGGACTGTTTTGACATTTATTCTGCGTACTTATGCTAAACTAAATTACTCAAAATAGAACTGTTTTGTCATTTAAACTGTGTACTTATGCTAAACTGAATTGTTTGAAATAGAATTGTTTTTGACATTGAAACTGTACTTATACTAAATTGAATTGTTTGAAACAGAACTGTTTATTTGTATAAAAATAGACTTAAATAACCTACAAAGGTTGATATACCATAAAACCCAAACAAACAATTTACCAGAGAGTGTGTTTCCACTCCATGGACTGTCTTTTTGGCTCGTATATGCAGTAGCAAACCCATGTTTAAATCATTTGTAAACATTTTTCTGGCTAAAACATATTTCTTTATCCACATAACACATTTTTCTGTTAATTTCCCATTGTTTGCACTTCTCAGCCAGCAAAACCAGACCTCTGTTCAAGCTTGTATCGCTTTGATTTTCCACCATATTGAATAGCCTGAAAACAAATATTGTTGTGAGATTAGAATAATTTTTAATATAAACCGATTTCAAACAATGTAAAATTTACATTCATGGAAAAAATATCTGAAAAATCTTACTTTTTAAAAAATATTCCTCTTATTTATTGAATGACCCTTGTGTGTGTGCAAATAATAGACTTAATACTCTTCAAGTGCTAGAGATATTCATCTAGTGTATGTAATAGTTTTAGTACCAATATATGATGACAGTTTATCCACTGTTTATTTGGCATACCTATCTTGTTCTATCAATTTTTAGGCAGAAGTATATGAAATGGTTTTCATCTTTCAGCATGTTGCATTCTTGACATGCATGCAAAATCAGATCATTATAATTTGTATTCTGTTTTCTATAAAACATTTGTTCAAAAAAAAAATTTGTGAAAATCTACATTAAAATCTATAAAAGCAAAGGATGATTCATTTCTATGTCGGTTAATCTCAAAACAACATTATAACCTAATTTTTATCACTTAGAGCATTCAGATTATTATCTTAATCTTCATTGTTATATTCACTAAGTTTCAGCCTTGAAATCATCTGGAGGTTGCAGGTTCAATCCCAACTATAGATAAATAACAAAGAATACTTACTATAACTTAACACTTGTACCTGGTCATGGGTAACAGAATTAGAACAATCTTCCATTGTGGATTAAATAAAGGGTTTGGTTTGAACTTCTATGTGGGCTCCTGAATTCAACATAAAACACCTAAAGAAGGCAGAAGGATGTATCGGCTGAAATGTTGTGAATATAACAATGAAGACAATGGTCAGAATAATCTAAGTGATAAAAATTATCAAGATTCACCTAGAAATTTAGACAAATAAAACATGGTTTATGGGCTGGTTTTTATTTTGTATTTGAGATACTGATAGACTTTTCGATAAGCTGTTTCTTTTGAATTTTTATAAGCAGTATACAAAAAAAAAAAAATTAAAAAAAAATGGCTAAATTAAAACTTAGAAGGGAGACCTTTTTTTTCTATTTAGCTATTTAGTTTAACATGCTTTCATTCAGTATATTCATATAGAACTCGAGCAAACACATATATCACCTGCACATAAATAGTAGTTATATAGTACTTATATGATGAAATTGCACAACTTGCACTTGTCATGAATGAGAGAAAAGAGAATATTCATGTACAAGACACGCCATACATGTACATGCTATGAATAATGATTGTCTGGAAATGGTATTTGTTGTTTTCTGCACAAGAAGAGATTAATGCCAAAGGCTTGGAAAGAATTCTTAAAGAAGGAAATAAAACTAATTTGAAAAAAAAAAAACCTGTTTAATTACATTTCATTGTCCCCCCTCCCTTTACCACCTCTCTTTTTTTTTCCTGACATTTCTCTCCCACTTCTCCCTCTCTCTCATCTTATCATCTCTGTCATTTACCCTCTTTTCACACATCTCCTACTCTCTATGTCCCTTGCCACATCTCTCTCACCACCTCTTAAATATCATAATATATACTTCCAGTGCATCATTTTCATTATAGTTCAAATGTAAAACTGACCACTTTCAGGAAGGAAATAAGAATTTTGCTTCTTTTAAATGTTTGTAAATAATCTAATTGACTCATCACCAACCTTGGATGGAATGAAAGACATCTAGGATATCAATTTGCTGCTGCAGGTTTTCTTCATTTTCTTCCTTGTATCAAAATTGTATAAAATAATTATATATATTGGTTTATTGAGCAAATTCCTTTTTCAATTCGGAATGATCAAAAGTGAATTTGTCAGAATTGAACTCCTAATCTCAACTAAATAAACCAAAATGCTATATCTTCATTCTTTTGTAATATTCAATAGCTAACTGGTTATGTAACCTATGATATCATTATAGGATTTCTTTAAGAAAGTAATAATTATATTATGACACAAAATTCTTTCATTAAGAGAGGTGGAAAATGAAGCAAAAATTGTATTTTAGCATTTGAGCTACTGTTTATGTCAAAAAGATTTCAATTTTTCTTATTAGTCTTTATGACTACTCCACTATTTGCCACCCCATGGATGATGTTCTCTCTTTCTTGAGAGATACAGAGTTATACCTAAAAATATAACACTTTTCACAATTCTGGCAAATTTAGCCATCCAACTTATCAATCAACTAAGTACAAATAAATTATTGTTGAATAGCAATACTTGAAACCATTAAATCTTTGTGAGTAAAAAAACTGTAGTGAGAAATAATAACAACTACTTGGCTTTGCAAACAAATTATATCAAATGAACTACTTCACGTTAGATAGAAATACTTGAAACCATTTACTTGTGTGCGAGTAAATGAGCTATGTTGTGTTTTTCTTTTTTTTTTTTTTTTTTTTTTTTTTTTAAGGGTATGTTCTCTAGAATATATGCGTTTATAAATCATGCATATCTAATATATGTAAACTGGTTTTGGCATTAAATAACCCATAGTGGTTGATATGCCATAAAAACCAACCAACCATTTTTTTTAGCGTTTTTTGTATATTTCAAGACATAAGGTTAAATAATTAAATAACTATGCAATTTTTTTGTAATTTTTGACCTAAAAGTTGCTGAAACATGCTGTGCAAATGGAAAATCAGAAGAAAAAAAAGATGAGTGAAGGGATAGTTGTTCAGGTTAAAAGCATGGTAAGGATAACCCAAAGCCAATTTTTTTTTTTTTTTTTTTTTTTTTTTTTTTTTTGGAGACCTTATTTCTTTTTTATGCAGGTATCATTGGGGAATGAGAAAAAGTTTTGGTAAACAGCTCAGATTTTATCTTGTTTACAAAAATTTCTCTTATTCTCCAATGATACCTGTATTAGAAAAATTTTAACCTAAACTATAAGGCTAATATATGCTTATATAGTTCTAACCTATGGTATACAATGTCAAAAGAATATTTTGATTGCTTAGTTTAAAATTTACATGGAAAGCAATATTATTTGATTTTTGTATTTTCATATTCAAGTGGCATAATGGTTAGTGTTCACTAATGGCCCAAAAGACCTGGGTTCATTCCCAGGTCGAGTCATATCAAAGACTCAAAAAATGGTACTTGATGCCTCCTTGCTTAACACTCTGCATTATAAGGTATGGATCATGAGTAAAGTAGGTCAATCCTTGGAAAGGAGTTGCACCCTCCCCTACACCTTTGTGTAGTAGCTATTGAAAAGGGAACCTTCAGGTCACCCTCGACTACAGTCACTGACTTCACTTTACTTATAACACAGCAAAAAATAACAATGTGGTGTGATTTTTTGATAGCATAATATTAAAAAGCTCTAACATAGAATACAGTGGTACTTTATTCCCCTGACTGTAGTATACAATGCACAATAGCTTGTCCTAAAACCAGTGTCACAAGTTTCAGGTTCATCTTGTTTATTTTGTCATGTCCTACTTGAAGACAAAAACATGGTTGAGGGAGAGACCATATCTTAATTCCCATTCAAAGGCCAGGAAAGACCAAATGTTTGTTTGAATCTTAGACTATTACTTGGGAGTTGGATTCTCACTGAGTACCCCATATATCTGGCCTTGTTCCAAAGTTAAGCTTAGTAAATTATGATTTCCAATTCAATTTGCAATTTAATAGTATAGGTATCTTAGTTTGTATTCACTGCCATCAGTCATTTCTCAAGGGAGATAACTATTAAGTGCTAATCAGCTGACTTCTCTTTATTTACTTGCAATTAATTTTTATAAATTTTGTAAACTGGATTTGATTAGACATTAAGCTTTAATGGATGTGAATGGAAATCTTTAAATATATATATATATATATATGAGAAAAAATTACTTTCACATTTGAAAATATTCTTAAATGCCTGTGAATCAAATGTTTAAGTTATAGTTCAATTCAAAATCACTTACCATTAATAGATCTATCAATGTTGAAATAAACATTTGATGATGGCTTAAGACTGAAACCAGTTGTGATTAACAAATAATAAAAAAAAAATTTAAACCAATGTTTGTGTCTATTCTTTGGTTTATAACTGGGCTAAGAATTAAAAATACTTTAAATGTAAAAAAATTACTTTGACCTTTTAATTACTTAGGTACACAGATGTCAAATGCAACCCAGTGTCCTGGCTGGAAAACATGTTCTGCATCATTTGTTTGACAGAATATTAGAAACATATTTCAAATTATGAATAATGGTATTTTCATTGAAGATAAGTAGCAGCAGACCTCTTTGCCACAATTTTTTCACCAATATATAATAAGTATACTTGAGATTGGTAAGTTTACTAGGTAATCAAAATTTATTATTTTTTAATTTTTTTTTTTTTTCTGATTGAATTTATATTTTTCACTTGCTTGAAATAACAGTCAAGAGATATAGTATTTGCTGCTGTTGCCTTGGCAGGTCATGTTAGAGAATATTCATCACCTACCACTTATTTCACCCTGTTGGCTGGGATTGTGGAATACAGCAACTGCACTTCAGCAGAGGCGATAAGCACACCTCCCTCTAATGAGGCTACCTGTTGGCCATGGGTGGCAACCTGTAATACTTAAGGATGGGATCCTGGTAGCTAAGTAGTCTGTGACCCAGCAACATTTCACTTTGATCCTCACTGGGCTTGGCAGTTAGAGAGGCCTAATCTACTCAAATGGCTGGTCATGTCAAACCCTAGCATCTAAGTGAATGTCTCAACTGTATTCTTCAAATTGCTCTTGTGGCAAACAAGTATCAAAACCTTTTTTTTATCTTAAAGGTGTTAGAACGCTGTGGCTGAGAGGCAACTGTGCTGAGATAGCAATACTTGAAACCTTTTAACAGAGGGCAAACAAATCTGCTCTAACTTGTTTAAAAATAAAGTTACCAACAAACTATTCACTTACACACACACACACACACACACACATATATAAAAACAGGATATGTCATTAAACCAAATAGTCAAACCAAACCACCACTTATTTGTCTATTATGTCATAGATAATCTTATTGAAATGACTAATTGAACAAAGCACCTTTTTTCTAATTTTATATATAATATATATATATATATACATATATATATATATATATATATATATATATATACACACATAATGTGTGTGTGACCTGAATTTGAACTGTTATCAACAACTGCACTGACATATACCTTTTCATTTTTATTATTATTTATAATTTTTGCTTATTAATTTTATTTTTAAAAAATTTTAAGCTTAAGTGAAAGTAATCAAAGTTGTCTGTCCTTTTGAGATCTTGACAGATTATAACTTCTAGTCAAATTGATGTATATGTTTGAATGACTAGCTTGTCAGTCACACCTTTTTAGCCTGAAGTAGACAGCATAGAAATATGAACTTCTCTTAGCCTTGGATATATTCATAGTGCATATTTAATATCAGAATACACCTCTGGCAAATGCATTGTCTCTCTTTACAAATTTGCCTCTAGATAACTTTATAAGTGCATAAAGAAATACTGTTGATGTCAAATGTAACAAATGATTGTACAAATCATTCAGTATGCATTATTATAAAATACAAATTTTTTTTTTTTTTTTAGTGTATATGGAAGACAGTACCACAGATATTATTTATTTATTTATTTTTATTTCTTGATATTTAATTTATTGTACATGAAGTATTATCCATCATTATAATCAGGCCATTAATAGAGTGCTCACCAATGATCTGGGAGCCTGGGGTTCAATCCTAGGTCGAGTCATACCAAAGACTCAAAAATGGTACTTGATGCTGCCTTGCTTAACACAGCGTTATGAGGTATGTATCAAGGGTAAAGTGGAGCAATCCAAGAAATGGAGTAGCGCCCCCTACACCTCGGTGTTGTAGCTATTAAAAAGAGTGCCTTCAGGTCACCCTTAACTATGGTCACCAATTTACATTATCCATCATTATTATTAATTTTTCTATATGCTTTGTTTATGTGAGTGTGTGTGTGAGTAAAAAAAAAAAAAAGTGGGAGTACACTGACAGATCAGAAAGATGGCTCCAGTCGTGACTAAAAGTAGTTGGGAAACATATGGCACCTTCTTATATCCATTCCATCCTAAAGTCAAATGACTTATACAAAGACTTGAATATGTTAATGACAGAATAGGCAGATACAAAATGCCCTTTATTCTTGTAGCTTAGTTGGTAAAGCAGCTGATATGAATAACCAGGTAAAAGACAACATGGGTTCAAGTTTCACAGTGAATTTCCTTTATTGTTGTCTTTAATATGCTGCATCTCACTGTCATAAAAATGATGACCAAAGTGAATAACCATTAAAAAGCAGTTAAAATCAAAAAGATAAGAAAAATAAATCCTTGTCAAAATCAATAATAATAATGACAGAAGAACAATGTTAATATTTTGATCATATATCACATTGGTAAATTTTTTATTACCAGAGTAAGATATAGATTACATTTGGGATTGTAAAAATTGAAATAAATGAAGTTTGATTGCCGTTTTGAGACAGTTCTTCACTATTAAAAATAAGGATCAATTTCAAGTTGATCAATACCTTAAAGCACATTTGTGCCCCACTGAAAACACCTCCATTTTACATGAATAAAAAAAGAAAGCAAAAAAACAACCAAAAAAAACCCCGGAACCCCCACCCCACCCCAACCCCCCCAAAAAACCTCCAAATTCTTGAAGCTGAATGTATAGATTAATAAACATTCTTTAAATAAGATCAAATTTGATTATAGCAGCCACATTTTAAAATGACTTTTCTTGCCAATTCTCCTCCCCCCCAGTCCTCATGCCTCTTGTAAAAATTCTTATCTTCCATAAATTCCTCTCCTACTGGTTCTTCCTCCTACTTTTACGTGAATATATATGATTGTGTTTGTCATTTAATTAATCGCTTCCTCAAAGATGGCTCCAGTTGTAACTAAAAGTAGTTGGGGAAACATATGGCACCTTCTTACATCCATTACATCCTAAAGTCAAATGACTCGTACAAAGACTTGAATATGTTAATGACAGAATAGGCTGATACAAAATGTCTGTCCTATCTAATCAAACATGTTTTTAAAAAAATGTAACTATAGACATATCATATATACAATTAACTAACCTCTAGGCATAAAATAATCCCAGATGGTTTGACATGCTATTAAAATCAATCAATTAATCAAAAATAAAAATAATGCAAAAATGAGGTGTTCAAAAAGTACCAAGACTAAAGTTATATTTACCACTTTTTCCCTCCAAAATAGTTCCCTTGGCATTTAATATACTTACTCCAGCAAGTTTTTCATTGGTCAAACCACCTTTTGAAATTTCTCTTTTGATATGATGTCAGTCTGTGTCATTGTATTTATTCTTGATTCGGTTCATGTCCTTAAATTTTACCCTTGAAATGAATTTTAGTTTAGGAAATAAGAAATCTTGTACATTACATTAAAATTTTAGATTATCAAGTATCATTGCTGCTCAGGAATAAAGATATAAAGTGAAGTTGGCGACCTTAGTCAAGGGTGACCCAAAGGCTCTCTTTTTAATAGCTACTTACCGGACATTGGCCTAGGGGTTAGAGTGTTCGACAATGGCCCGGGAGACCTGGGTTCAATCCCAGGTCGAGTCATACCAAAGACTCAAAAAATGGTACTTGATGCCTCCTTGCTTAGCACTCAGCATTATAAGGTACGGATCAAGGGTAAAGTAGAGCAATCCAGGAAAGGAGTAGCGCCCTCCCCTACACATTGGTGTAGTAGCTATCGAAAAGGGAGCCTTCGGGTTACCCTCGACTATGGTCGCCAACTTTACTTTACTTACTTACACCGAGGTGTAGGGGAGGGTGCTACTCCATTCCCTGGATTGCTCCACTTTACTCTTGATCCTTACCTTACAATGCTGAGTGTTAAGCAAGGAGGCATCAAGTACTTTGGTATGACTTGACCTGGGATTGAACCCCAATCTTCCAGACCATTGGTGAATACTCTACTCATTAGGCCAATGGCCGGTAATAAAGATATCATCATGGATATGTCAATAAATGCATGAAATCTTTTGACTACTTCTAGTCTGTTGCAGTGTCTCAAAGAAAGTTGGTAGTGACAAAGACAGATGAAAAGATAAGTTCAAATCAGTAAAGGAAAAAAAATCAGACATGTGGTCACATAAAAATGCAACTCTATTATTGTTACAATTTTTCTTTGTACCTGTCTCAAAAACAAGATATGGAGTAATATTCTTGAATTGATGAAGGAAAGAGCTGTTGTTTGACAAATCATAGCCCACCTCTAAATGAGGGGGGGTTGTTAGCTTGAAAATTTAAGTTGTTCCTTGTTGCTCTGCTGGTTACTCACTAACTGATCCTTTCCAAAAATCCCCAAGTCTCATGTATGACTGTTTCTCACATCTACCATGAGAGTTGTTGTGATTGACCTTTTGTTGTTGATCACGCAGTCAAGCATCAGATTCCCTGGTGGTGGGAGATGGTCACTTTTCCTTCCTCAGTAATGTTACAGATTTTACTGGGTTACATGATACCAGCTGCAAGGAATAATCTGTAACTTGAACTTTTATCATAAGTTTTTATAAGGTAAAAGAGCTCCAACTGACTTGTTATTTACCTATAGCTGCAGGGAGAAGTTAATTCATGCTTCTCCTAAAGGCATTAGTGTAAACTGTCTTGTCTGGCTTTGATTGATTTTTAATGGCATATCAACTCCTCTAGGGTTATTTTATATCTAGAAGTTATGGAATCGCATTCATTATACATTTAGATTTACATTTTTTTAATGTAGTTTCTTAAAAGTTTTTATACAGTTATAATATCAAATATTCTTATTTAATACAAATAATTTGCACACAGAAGTATGGTTTCAAGTATTCCTATCTAATACTAATGATTATATGGTTTCAAATATTCCTATCTAATACTAATAATTATATGGTTTCAACTACTTATTTCTATTTAATAATAGTCATTTGTTTTCAGTTATATGGTTTCAAGTTACTAATAATTATCTTTAGTAAACAATTATAGTTTCAAATAACAATTCTTAGTACAAATAATTTAGGTATTTAGCATCAAGTATTCTTTTTTCAAATGCGAATGATTTTCAAACAGATTTAATTGAACCATAGATGTGGTTCTAACAGGTACTATCACACTGAGTCAGAGTGAATCTAGGAGTAATGGCAATGAAGGAGTACTCTACACTCTTCATGTGGTTTCAAGTAGCTAATAATAATCCTTATTAAATAGCTATTGTTTTAAGTGACTATTCTTAATACAAATCATTTAGTCATAGGTGTCTTAGCTGGAGTTTGAACTTGCCAATATTATCTCTGAGTGGTTGTTAGACTGCCGGCTAATCTAGTAGATACTCTAATATTCATTTAAAATGATAATTAGTTATGGCACATGATTAACAGAACTTTTTCTTTAAATTACTTAAAAGAAGTGTTATTATATCTAGATAGAACATCATGTTTTATGTCATATATAAAGAGTGTGTACATTTTGTCTTAGATGTCTAGTTCATTTTAAGCAAACTTTGTACTTTATATTCAGGATCTTTGAGAGAAAGTTCAAACTGAAGTATTTACTTGTTAGTTTATGAAGATTGGGAAATTTTATTTTTTGAATGTTGAGGCTTGGACTAAATGCTTAAGTTGACTGATTTACTCAGTTTGTTAGCACAATGACTAATTTTTCATTTTGAGATATTTAAGCTATCTAATTTTAAATAAGCAGTGAGCTCAACGTCAAGTCATATATTAACTGCAAATAAAGGGGTGTGCTCTACTATTAGCTTTCAATAGTTATTTCTTTTGTGAAATTAAAATGATTAGGAGTGAACATAAAGGCAGACTCTGTGCTATTATTATTAAGTTGCAAATTAGATTGGAAATTGCTGTTTAGAGCATTTTAATATACATATAAAACTCAGATAGTTATAATATAGATGATCTATTTAGTACCGGACATTGGCCTAGCGGTTAGAGTGTGCGCCAATCGCCCGGGAGACCTGGGTTCAATCCCAGGTCGAGTCATACCAAAGACTCAAAAAATGGTACTTGATGCCTCCTTGCTTAACACTCAGCATTATAAGGTACGGATCAAGGGTAAAGTGGAGCAATCCAGGGAAAGGAGTAGCGCCCTCCCCTACACCTTTGTAGTAAGCTATCGAAAAGGGAGCTTTCGGGTCACCCTCGACTATGGTCGCCTACTTTACTTTACTTATTATATAATGATGTACTTTAAGATACAATGGTTGAAATGTTAGGATTATAACAATCAAGATAAAGATAGAAGTGTAAGTTTATCAATATGTAATCTTATCATTCATTAAATGTCTGTCCATCCATATAACTAAGGCTCCACCATTTTTGATCTGATTTCAACCAAACTTTCAGAAATTGTTACTTATGCCTGAAAACATTCTAATCTCTTTCAGGAGTTTAGACTCAGACTAGTTTTTTGGTGGAATCTCTCTCATCCTCTCTCTTACTTCATCCTTGTGCTGTAAAAGGATGTTAATCTCACAGTGCTTACCCATTCTCTAGGTAATCATTCCAAAAAGCAAATAGCTTGCTTGCTTTCCCTATATATACTTAAACCCTTTCTGTTGAGGCCAAGTATTGAATTTATTTTATCTCAATGTTTGAAGCTTTGAAACCTTTTCTTTTTTTTTTTTTTTTTTTTTTTTTTTTTTTTTAAATTTGTTGATACTCTCCTCTCCAAGCTTTGAAAATAATAATATCAAATATTTATTCAAAATATTTATCAATTTTTAGGGTTTTACAAGGGTATCTGAAATCTTTAAACACACCTGAAGCCATCTTCCATGAGCCACATTTGGTGTAAAGAAGCCCATAATCTGTAATAAATAAATGTTAAACAAATAAAACAACTTTTAAATATGAACAATACTTGTAAACTTTAAACAGTGACTTTGTTCTTTTTTGACCATCGAACAATCCATTTGTAATACAGGTAAGTACTACTAGTAATAAAAATTTTGCATATCCTAAATTCAGACAAAATTATGGATTATTTTATTCAAAAATGTCTGAAGAGAACATGGATAATACATAAATCATGAGATTTAACTGGAATCAATTTTAACATAAAAACCAACAATGACATTGAAGAGAGAGAATTTAAAAAGTATTTGATCTACACAGGACAAGTGCTAGGGTCTCATGCCCCACTCCCCAACTTTCATAAAGTAGTATTCATAGAAAATATATGAAACCCCTTTTTTATGGGGGCTCTAAACAGACTTGATCCCCCTCCCATTGGGGGTTTCGAAATTAGTATGTACCGTCGTTGAATCTACATGTGTATGAATGTTCTACTTAAAGTAGTAATCTTGTTTATTTTATCTTCTCTTCTACAGAAGTGTGATGGCCTTCTTCAGCCAGAGTACAAAAAATTCTCAATTGACCCTCAAATCACATCATTCGAAATGCTGCAAGGAATTCTGGCCAGAGCTTTTAACATCAAAAGGTAACCCTGAAATATCTAATTAAAATTTTAAGCTGTTTTTATCACTTTGTATACAGTCGTTATATTTATATTCAGTGATTACATTTTACTACTTCTGTCCCGTAATAGTTGAAATATTTATGTATATATTTTATACACTAAATGTTACAATTATCATGGGACTGAGGTTGTATTTTTTAAAATATTTTTTCCCTCATCTCATTTCTTTATTCTTCTTTCAAAACATATCAGCCAGTTCTTTAACTTGTTTCTTTTCAGGTGATATTTTTCTTTTATACTGAATCTATTACATTTTTTTCTGAAAATGAATAAAATTGTCTAAACATTGTATAAGAAAAATAATAATGAAGACTGTTTAAAAAAAAATTCACTTAAGGTGATCTGAAAATTTGACATAATGGATTGTTTATTGCAAATTTAGAAAGCTCCTTAAATATACACACACCGTGGAGTGGTATTATTAGAACAGTGTTTATTCTCTTATTCTTTTGAGAGGAGCAGTTGTGTTCTCTGACTATCTATATACTACTAAAATTCTCACCCTCATTCCTGTAGAGGCTTGCTTTGCTCACCAGTTTGCTACTCTCACTAGATCGGGCAACTCATGTTCCCTCACTTTGTTTTTTCAAAATACTATACTACTAATTAGATGCTTGTTTAGAGAGGCCAGAAATAGAATTAAAACAGTCATTTATGGTGTGAATTTATTATTTTAAGTTTATTTATACTATAGAAGAAGTAAAGACTTATCTTATAACCTGGTTTGGTTGTGTGGGTGCTACTCATGTAGCATGTCTAGGGTAGGAATAACCTGGCAAAAACTGTACCTTTCCAGTTTTGGGTTGAACTCAGTTTTTCTTCTCTTAGATTAGTTGCCATACTTAGGTTAAAAATCCCAGTCTGCCTTACTATTTACCTATTGCTGGAGGAAGAATAGTTGGATTCATACTTTTTCCTAGGGTATTAGCACAGAGAAATGCAAACATCCTTGTTCAGGATTTGAACTCTGGTCACCAAGCTCACTTCCTACATAACAATTGTGCTGGAAACACTTTTATTCATACTATATATTTTATATAATGAGGAGATTCCCGAATAGGCTGATGTAGTGATCTCTTTGTTCATACTATATATTTTATATAATGAGATTCCCTAACTTGGTAAATGTACTGTATATTTTTTTTTGCTCTCAGGAAAATTGGAATTTTATATTCTATGGACTCTAGATGGTAAAATCTTATTACTTTTAAAACAATATATATTTTATGGAGAAAAATTTAATTATTTTGTATTGTAAAAGATAGTATTAATTCTTAAAAATTTCATTTCATTTTTTTACTCTTAAAATCTTGAGCCCCCCTCCCACTAACTTACTGGCTCCTGGTTGAAAAATAGCTGAAAATGTAAAATATTGTAATCTGTTATTTAATGTTTTATAGGCAATAGCAATGTAGAAATGGGGATTCTCTAACTGGAATCCAAGCCTTCTGAGTATATGTACTTCTCGGCAGCAACACAAATTCTGGCTGAATGTGCTAGCTTAGATCTTAGAGCACATCTCATTGACTGTATAGTTGATAGGCAATAGCAATTTAGAAATGGGGATTTCCTATCTGGAATTCAACCCTTTTTGTATATGTACTTTTACGGAGTGGCACAGATACTGACAGCTTAGTTTTGAAGGGTTAAATATGATTTGGTTGAGTTTCTATGGTTAATAGCATATCAACCTTTTTGGGTTATTTAATACCAAAGTAGTCTTATATAAAAACAGTTGTGGTATTATCTAACTCATAGCTAAGGGATCATCATCATCATCATCATCATCATGTCATGCTGGTAGCACGGATATCCCTGACCCTCTCTCACCACTTTTCCCTATCGTTCATCGCTTCTGGCAGGTCTTCTGGACTACATCCCGTATCCTCACATAGTTGCTGAATGTATGTTCGTGCTGGTCGTCCTGCTTTTGCTCAGCCATGTGTGGGGGGTCCATAAGAGTACATCACTTATGAGTTCGTCCCTGCTTCTCCAGCAGTGTCCTGCATGTCTGGTTCGTCTAACTTGAATAGTTTTTGTGATAGGAGGCAGGTGGCCGTACAGCTGGTGTCTTGTAGGGTGTTGCCGCCAGGACTTGTTCAAGATTGCTCGCAGCATTCTTGTGTAATTGCCGTCTAGCTTCTTCTCCAGCCGTTTTGTTAGAGTCCATGTAGTGCATTCATATAGCAGTATCGATGCGACCGCTGCCTGGAAGAAACTGCATTTCATTTTATCGGTTAGGTCTGATTTCCATATAATTGATAGCCTATTGATAGCTGTCCATGCCTTCATTAACCTCGTGTTGATGTCCTTCTCGGTTGATGCGACGCTGCTTCCGAGGTAAGTGAATTTGTCTACTAGTTTAAGAGGGGTTCCGTCTAGAGTGGAGATGTCACCCGTTTGATTATAGCACATATATTCCGTTTTGTGTGCATTGACATAGAGGCCTATGCCTGCGGCTGCTCGTTCCAAACTATATAGTAGTGTTTCGGCTTGGTTGGGTGTATTTGCCAGTATCGCTATGTCATCGGCGTAGTCGGCGTTGGTAATTGTTTTTGCGGGGTATCTTCTGCTTCTTTTCTTTGTCAGCTCGAAGCCGTTCTCTCTGATTTTGTCAATCGATGTTCTAAGTACGTAGTCTAGACAAATGATAAAGAGGTATTGGGCTAGCGTGTCCACTTGTAGTACTCCTGCTACAATGTCGAAGTATTCTGTGTCTCCATCTGGTGATCGTACTTTTACTTTAGTGTTTCTATAGAGAATCGTTATTGCTGCTACGGTTTCTTGAGGTTGGCCGTATGCTAGTAGGATTTGTTCCATCTTTCCTCTGTGAATGGAATCAAAGGCCTTGGTAAAGTCGACAAATAATAATGTTGCTTGTAGGTTTTTTGCCTGTACACCTTCAAGGATTCTACGGATGGTTAATATTTGTGAGGTCATGGATCTATTTCTTCGGAAGCCATTTTGGTTTTTCCTAAGGATGTTGTCTATTTTGGGTTCTATGCGGTTTCGTAGTAGGTCATTGTAGATTTTGGCTTCTATGGATGTAAGTGTTATGCCTCTGTAGTTTTTGGCTAATCCGAGGTCACCCTTTTTAGGGAAGGGGAGGATGCATCCCTTCATCAATTGGATTTTGATTATATACTGCATTTGATTATATACTGCATTGCTAAGGGATAACGGGGTTCATATCTTTCCCAAAGATATTAGTTATTAGTGAATGTAATAGCATGACCAGAGCATGAACTTACTTACAAGAGTACAGCACATTAGCCATTATGCTTTAGGGACTCCTCCACCCCAGTTAAGTTTGTAGTACCCTATTAAATTTTTGTGATTTAAATATCTACTATGATTTACTTAGTAAATATCATAAAATCAAATCCGAGGATAGAATATAAAAAGACTGGGTTGTGCCAAAATATCTGTTTGTTAATCTATGCAAAAGGCAATATTAAATGTAGCCATGCCAAATATAATATAGCAAGGGAAATTATAAGCTTATGCTACAAGAAGTACTGTTTTTACATTTACATTATCTGATGTCCTCAAATGATTCTTTTTAAGATATTGGCCAGACAAATAATTGATGGTGCTATTAGTGCTGGATGTTGGTTATTGTAGTGAGGACAAAGATGAGATGAAGAGATGACAATGAGATGAAGTTGTTCATATCAGGAAAGGAAAAGTCAGACACATGGTCAAAGAAAAAATCCCACTCACTTTATTGCCTATGTTACAACTTCCCTCTGCACCAGTCTCAAAAAAATATGATGATCTGAAGTGGTGATTTGAAGTCAATCATGAAAATATTAATTCTTTCATAATTGTAACCCACTTGCGATGGGGAGAGGCAGTTTCACTTAGACCCAACTTGTTGTTTGCCTGGTAACTAACTGACTGACCTTTTTCAAAAATCCCCAAATCTCAGGTCTGTCTCTCACACCTACAGCAAAAGTTCTCATGATTGATCTTTTGTCAGTCACACAGCTGGGCATTAGGGTCACTAGTGATGGGAAACAGCCACTACATTACTTTATTCACTGCTTTACTATAACTTGTTTTGAGACAATGCCCATGAGGAGTACCACTACGATAGCTATGAGCAACAGATATCAACCTGCCATTGGATAATGGAATTAAATGCCTAATATGCACCTGAATTTGGGCTGTATTTCCACTTGCACTTAGATATAACCTCATCTATTTGAGTGAAGAGCTTCCATGGTGAAATGGTTAAAGTGTTGGGCTGTGGTTTTGAAGTAAGTAAGTTTGAATTCTAGTTGTGCTATTAAATTCACCTTTGGATTAATACCCTTGGGTATGAACCCTTTTATCCTTCCAGCTATAGGTTAAATAACACCATTGGTGTTCTCCTACAAGGATGGCTTTGGCATTAACTAACCCATAAAAATTGATATGCCATTAAACAATGAAACCATATCAAGCATCTATTTGAAAGGAGTTATCTTTCGTTTAAGAAAATAAAAAGATTCCTCAAGATTATGTTCTTGGTTTTTAGATCCAGTTGAGCTATACCGGTAAGAAGGTATCACTGAGATGATAGAACACTGAGGAAATAGAGTTCATGCTTTTCTCAAAAGCATTTGTGCAAGACAGCTCAGTAGTAATTTGAATCAGGATTCTTTTTGTGTAGCTTCTTGAGTTATTTTTGCATCCTCGAGAAAGATTATAACATATAAGGGTAAAAAGGGCTCCATTGTCTTTGACACACCTATAATTGTATTTTTTATTTTTTTATTCTATAACCTACCATTAGTGGGTTATTATGATTATAATCATGCTTTATTGCTATCTGATGTTTATCTAAACATCAAGTCATGTTGCTAGCATGAGTTTCCCTGACTCTCTCTCTCTCTCCATCCATCCCTATTGTCCATTACTCCTGGCAGGTTTTCTAAACTATATCCTGTGTCTGCACAGAGCTGATGTAGATTAGTTCTTCCTGGTTGGTCAATGCTGGCATATTGATGTGTAGGGATTCATAGAAGAACATCACTTATGAGTTCGTCCTTGCTCCTCCAGCAGTATCCCACATGCCTTGATGGTTTTAGAGATGGGAGGTAGGTGGCCGTACAGCTATTGTTTCGTGGGATGTTGCTTCCAGGATTTGTTCAATATAGCTTGTAGCATTTTTATACAGTTCCTTTCTTATTGACAATATTCTTTTTGTCTTTAATTATATATATATTATAATGTAAGAGGTTGTTTGTGTGTGTTTATTTTCATAAACTCTGAGCATGTTTTAAAAGAAGATGAAAAATGTTACTCAGTTCGGTTTCTTTTTTTAATGGCATATCAACTCTTTTTAGGTAATTCTCCTAGAAGAACAGTAGTGGTACTATTTAACCCATAGCTGGGAGGATAAGGGGGTTCATACCTTTCCCAAGGGTATTTGCCCGAAAGTGAATGTAATAGCGCGACTGGAGTATGAACTCGCGTACTACGATTCCGCAGTCCATCGCTTTAACCATTACACCACGAGGACACCCCCGTTACTCAGTTCAATTGCAACCTAAGGATATGAGGCACTCATTTAATATTGACTAAATAATTGGGGAAAAAAAACATTGAAGGAATGTCTTTTGTAAATATTGGGTCTCTATTGAATTCAAATACGTATATTCTATCATCTCATAAAATATTTTTATCTTCTCATCACTCAAATAAAGATCCTTATATACCACTAGTATAGTTCTCATGAAAATGATGGGATTATTTGTGTGTATGTTGATACTTCTTCTATGGACCAGAGCATAGTATCTGTATGCTCTATCTAGGAACAAAATATCACTTCCCAATACTTTTGCCTATGATTAGAGCAGTGGTTCTAATCCTTTTTTGTTTTTTAACCTATGGACACCCTTGATTTCTATTTTACTCTGGTGGAGCCCCCCAGCCATTTGATGTTTAAAAAATCCTAATGTATTTTTTTATAAGATATTAATGCTGCGTGCAATCTTGAACAAGTCCTGGCAGCAACACCCCACAAGACACCAACTGTACGGCCACCTGCCCCCTATCATGAACACTATTCAAGTTAGACGAACCAGACATGCAGGACACTGCTGGAGAAGCAGGGACGAACTCATAAGAGATGTACTCTTATGGACCCCCACACATAGCCGTGCAAAAGCAGGACGACCAGCACGAACATACATTCAGCAGCTATGTGAGGATACGGGATGTTGTCCTGAAGACCTACCTAGCGTGATGAACGATAGGGAGGAGTGGCGAGAGAGGGTCAGGGATATCCGTGCTACCAGCGCGATATGATGATGATGATGATTAAGAATTGTATTAAACATGTTAAAATGTTTTATGTATTGTATAAATATAATCTATAGAATTATAATTATTTTAACACTTATACATTAATGAGGAATTCCATTTTTATTTTAATATGTTCACTATCAAATAATGCCTGGTTACCATAACATATTTTCTTGTTAGTCTGTAACAAGACCAGGTTATGTAATGTACATTTATCTAGGAGGCGCTTATGGTGTAATGGATTCAGTGACCTGAGTTCAAATCCTGGACAAGGATGTTTGCATTTCATATAGTGCTAATACTCTAGGGAATAGTATGTATCCAACTATTCTTCCTCCAGCTATGGGTAAATAGTAGGGTAGACTGAGCTCTTTAATGTTGGCATGGCAACTGGTCAAAAAAGAAAACTCTGAATTCAAACCTATTAAACACCACTTAAAAATTGACCTCATGTCACATTGTGCTTGTGCAGAGGGGTTGGTAAATACATACTTTTATCTAGGAAGTGTGCTTAGTGTAATGGTTATCGTTAGAGGAAATGGAATTGGCAACCCAAGTTCAATTCTGGATGAAGCTGTTTATTTTCACTTTACACTAATTTCCTTGAGAATGGCATGAATCCATCTGTTCTCTACCCCCAACTATAGCCATATAGAAGAGCAGATTGGGTTTTTTAGTCTTGGTTAGGCAACCAATCTAAGAGAATAAAAATTTTGAATTCAAACTGGCTGTAGTTGTAAAGTTGGTGACCATAGTCGAGGGTGACCCGAAGGCTCCCTTTATCAATAGCTACTACACCAAGGTGTAGGGGAGGGCACTACTCCTTATCCTGGATTGCTCCACTTTACCCTTGATACGTACCTTATATTGCTGAGTGTTAAGCAAGAGGTATCAAGTACCATTTTTGAAGTCTTTGGTATGACGCAACCTGGGATTGAACCCAGGTCTCCTGGACCACTGGTGAACACTCTACCCACTAAGCCAATGAGCTGGTCCGATCTCGTGTTACATCCTGTCTATGGTGGAGGTTTTGGGTAAATAACAAAGAGGAGTTCCTGTGGCATAATGGTTAAAATGCTGGACTGCAGCCTTGAAGTAAGCAAGTTCAAATTTGAGTCACGCAATTACATTCACTTTTGGATTAATACCCTTGGGAAAGGTATGAACCCTTTTATCCCTTGAGCTATAGGTTAAATAGTGTTACTGCTGTTGTTCTACAAAGATGGCTTTGGCATTAGATAACCCACAAAGGTTGATATCCCATTAAACCAACCAAACCAAACCAAAATACATATATCTCAATGTCATTGTGTTTTATTTAAAAGTCATCATCATCTTCATATCGTGCTGGCAGCACGGATATCCCTGACCCTCTCTCGCCACTCCTCCCTATCGTTCATCGCCCTAGGTAGGTCTTCAGGACAACAACCTGTATCCTCACATAGCTGCTGAATGTACGTTCGAGCTGGTCGTCCTGCTTTTGCGCGGCCATGTGTGGGGATCCATAAGAGTACATCTCTTATGAGTTCATCTCTGCTTCTCCAGCAGTGTCCTGCATGTCTGGTTCGTCTAACTTGAATAGTTTTCGTGATGGGGGCAGGTGGCCGTACAGTTGGTGTCTTGTGGGGTGTTGCTGCCAGGACTTGTTCAGAATTTCACGCAGCATTCTTGTGTAATTGCCATCTAGTTTCTTCTCCAGCCGTTTTGTTAGCGTCCATGTAGTGCATCCATATAGCAGTATCGATGTGACCGCTGCCTGGAAGAAACTGTGTTTCATTTTATCGGTTAGGTCTGATTTCCATATAATCGATAGCCTATTGATAGCTGTCCATGCTTTCGTTAACCTCGTTTCGATGTCCTTTTCGGTTGATTCGACGCTGCTTCCTAGGTATGTGAATTTGTCTACTAGTTTAAGTGGGGTTCCTTCTAGAGTGGAGATGTCCCCCGTTTGGTTATAGCACATATATTCCGTTTTGTGTGCATTAACATGGAGGCCTATGCTTGCTGCTGCTCGTTCCAAACTATGCAGAAGTGTTTCGGCTTGGTCAGGTGTTTCGGCTTGGTCAGAAGTGTTTCGGCTTGGTCAGAAGTGTTTCGGCTTGGCCAGTATCGCTATGTCATCGGCGTAGTCGGCGTCGGTAATTGTTGTTGCGGGGTATCTTCTGCTTCTTCTCTTCGTCAGTTCGAAGCCGTTCTCTTTGATTTTGTCAATCGATGTTCTAAGTACGTAGTCTAGACAAATGATAAAGAGGTACGGGGCCAGTGTGTCCCCTTGTAGTACTCCTGCTACAATGTCAAAGTATTCTGTGTCTCCATCCGGTGATCGTACTTTTACTTTAGTGTTTCTATAGAGAATCGTTATTGCCGCTACGGTTTCTTTAGGTATGCCGTACGCTAGTAGGATTTGTTCCATCTTTCCTCTGTGAATGGAGTCGAAAGCCTTGGTAAAGTCGACAAATATTAATGTCGCTTGTAGGTTCTTTGCCCGTACACCTTCAAGGATTCTGCGGATGATTAATATTTGTGAGGTCGTGGATCTATTTCTTCGGAAGCCATTTTGGTTTTTTCTAAGTATGTTGTCGATTTTGGGTTCTATTCGGTTTCGTAGTAGGGCATTGTAGATTTTGGCAGCTATGGATGTAAGTGTTATGCCTCGGTAGTTTTTGGCTAATCCGAGGTCCCCCTTTTTAGGGAAGGGGAGTATGCATCCCTTCATCCATCTATCTATCGGATTTTGATTGTATACTGCGTTGCAGTGTCGGAGCAGTATGTCGTCGAATTGTCTGGTCTTCCATACTTCCGGGGGAATTTCGTCCAGCTCTGCAGCTTTCCTATTTTTAATTTTTCTGAGAACCGAGTCGAGTTCTTCTCGTGTGAACGGTCCTAGTTTAATGTCTAATTGTTTGCTAATTATTCTGGTGATTGGTTCATGCGTTATTTTTGGTGGGTTTCCAAGTAAGTTTTCGAAGTGCTGTTTCCACAGTTTTATTCTTTCTTGTTGGTTTGCTGCTTTAAGTTTTGCTTTGGCTGTGTTCTTTCTTCTGCTCACTTCGTTTATTGTTTGCCAGGCTATTCTAGATTGTCTATCTTCCACCAAGTCTCTAATCTTATCTATCTGATTTTGAATGTATTCTGTCTGTTCCTTTATATATCATCATCATCATCATGTCGCGCCGCCTGCGCGGATATCCCTGACCGTCTCTCGCCATTTCTCCCTATCATTCATCGCCTCCGGCAGGTCTTCAGGATTACAACCCGTGTCCTCACATAGCTGCTGTATGTAAGTTCGTGCTGGTCGTCCCACTCTTGCACAACCATGAGTGGGGGTCCACAGGAGTACATCGCTTATGAGCTCGTCCTTGCTTCTCCAGCAGTGTCCTGCGTGTCTGGTTCGTCGAACTTGTATAGTTTTTGTGATGGGGGGCAAGTGTCCGTATAGTTGGAGTCTCGTGGGGTGTTGTCGCCAGGACTTGTTTAATACTGCTCTCAACATTCTTGTGTAATTTCCGTCCAGCCTCCTCTCCAGCCGCTTCGTAAGCGTCCATGTGGTGCATCCATATAGCAGTATCGACACAACCGCTGCCTGGAAGAAACTGCGTTTCATTTTATCTGTTAGGTCCGACTTCCATATGATCGAGAGCCTATCGATAGCTGTCCATGCCTTCGTCAGTCGTGTGTCGATGTCCTTCTCGGTTGATGAGACGCTGCTTCCTAGGTAGGTGAATTTGTCGACTAGTTTCAGAGAGGCTCCGTCTAGTGTGGCAATGTTGCCTGTTTGGTTGTAACACATATATTCAGTTTTGTTTGCATTGACATGTAGGCCAATGCCAGCTGCAGCTCGTTCCAGACTATGTAGTAGTGTCTCTGCTTGATTAGGCGTATTCGCTAGTAACGCCAAGTCATCAGCGTAGTCGGCGTCCATGATTGTTTTTGCGGGGTACCTTTTGCTTCTTCTCTTAGTCAGCTCAAAGCCATTTTCTCTGATTTTGTCGATCGAAGTCCTAAGCACATAGTCTAGACAGATGATAAAGAGGTACGGGGCTAGTGTGTCTCCTTGTAGTACTCCTGCAACAATGTCGAAGTATTCCGTGTCTCCATCTGGTGAACGTACTTTTACTTTGGTGTTTCTGTAGAGAATCATTATCGCTGCTACGGTTTCTTTTGGTAGGCCGTAAGCTAGTAGGATTTGCTCCATCTTCCCTCTGTGTATGGAATCGAAGGCCTTGGTAAAGTCGACAAATAGTAATGTCGCCTGTATGTAGTCTAACACGTGCTAAAGACGAAAGCCATAAAAGAGTTGACTCCTCCTCTCTCTTTCTTTCTCTCTCTCTCTCTGTGTCTCTCTGTCCACCACCAGTTGACCATGATATAGGAGTGGAACCTTTAATATAAATACTAAAATTAGTAATAATTTAATCCTTCATTTGTTGAAATAGTATGCATACGTTTGGAAGTGATTCCGTTTCCAGAAGTTTTTTCACAGAGGTCAGTAAATTTATTCTACTAAACTATTCATTTAAAAATGCACATTTGATTTAAAATAGTAATGTCTTAAATCTCAGCTGTATTATGTGTTGTTTAAATGAAGAATGAAGACTTATGCGACTTAATTTTCAGGAAAACTTTACTTTTGGAAGGCGAACTTCTAAATTTGCTAAAGAAAACCCCCAAAATTGCCCCCCCCTGAAAAGAAAGGAAAAAAAAAAAAAAAAAAAAAAAAATCCAAAACACCTCAAATGTAGTTTAACACGTGCTAAAGACGAAAGCCATAAAAGAGTTGACTCCTCCTCTCTCTTTCTTTCTCTCTCTCTCTCTCTCTGTGTCTCTCTCTCTCTCTCTCTCTCTCTCTGTCTGTCCACCACTAGATAACCATGAAATATACCACAAAATTTCTTTGAATTTTAACATCCAGCAGTCCTGGACTTTAACTAAGTTAAAACTTAAGATAAAAAAAAAAGAGATTTTTTTTTTTTTTTTTTTTATTACTACCGCGTACACATGGGAAGCAGCATGCTGTACGTGTGAGTCTTGCGGCTTAACGCTCAAGATTGCCAGTTCGATCGGGGAACTACTGCTGCTCATCTATAAGAGTGGCTTCTATAGATGAGAACAAAAACAGCCATCGAAAGATAACCATGACTAGTACTCAAACCAGATCCATAAACCGCATCGCTCTTCGCGCGGGTAAAAAAGGGGCGCGTCCTGCTGAGGTTGGAGCCCTGGCCTCGGTGTTCGAAAAATCAGCTACAGAGCTCAAACACAAACAAAAACTACTAAAATGCAAACAAACAATACAGATAGCGACATTTAACGTGAGAACCCTAAATAGAATAGGTCAACTATCAGAGCTAACTGCATCAGCCGTAGAACATAAGATAGATATAATTTGCATACAAGAGCACCGATACACGCACACCGAAGATATCAAGTATCACGAAACTGGAAATGGATGGATGCTGGTGACTGTATCGGCATGGAAAAACTCTGTCAATGCATCGGTAGGAGGGGTGGGAATACTTCTAGGACCGAGAGCGTTAAAAACACTGAACAGCATTGAGAGAATACAACCTAGGATGATGGCCGCAACGTTTAATGGCAACCCCAAAGCAACAATTATCTCCTGCTACAGCCCTACCAATGTTAGCGAAGAAAACGAAATAGCCACCTTCTACGAAGATCTATCCTCCCTAGTACGTAGCATTCCGAAACACAACCTGCTAGTCATTGGCGGAGATATGAATGCACAAATCGGGAAAAACAGACACAACAAATACAGCCTACACTACGTGTCTAACAGGAATGGACAGCATTTAATAGATTTCATGATAGAAAATAGATTAACCTGCCTCAATACAAACTTTCAAAAAAGGGAGGGGAAATTGTGGACCTACACATACGCGAATAAGAGTAAAGCACAGATAGACTACGTCCTTATAAACAGGAAATGGAAAAACAGTGCGATGAATTGCGAGGCATACTCCTCCTTCGAGGGTGTGTCCTCCGATCATCGAATAGTTACGGCCAAAGTACGACTAAGCCTAAGAAAAAACGCCACACGTAAAGCGACGACCAAGCACTATGACTGGGCCCTACTCAACAACAGAGATATTAGAGATAAATATGCATTAGAATTAAGAAACAGATTCGAAGCACTACAAGAGAAGGTAGAAATAGGCACCCCAAATGACGAATATGAAAATTTTGTAGAAGCACACCTGGAGGCGGCAGAAAAGTGTATTCCAACAAAACCTAGAACTAAATATAGAGTCCCTTGGGAAACGCTAGCAACTAGAGAAAAACGTGCACTTGTGAAGACTGCCTCCAAAAACTATCAACAGAACCCAACAAATACAAATGCACGAGAACTAGAAAAGGCGCAACATCAATTAACAGGAATATACCTAAAAGAACAGGCAGAATACGTACAAAATCAGATAGATAAGATTAGAGACTCGGTGGAAGATAGGCAATCCAGGATAGCCTGGCAAACAATAAACGAAGTAAGTGGAAGGAAGAGCACAGCCAAAGCAAAATTGAAAGCTGCAAGCCAACAAGAAAGAATAAAACTGTGGGAACAGCATTTCAAAAATCTACTAGGAAACCCACCGGAAATAACGGATGAACCGATCACCAGAATTATTAGTAAGCAATTAGACGTAAAACTAGGTCCTTTCACCAAAGAAGAACTCGACACGGTTCTCAGAAGAATTAAAAATAGGAAAGCGGCGGGGCTAGACGAGATCCCCCCAGAAGTGTGGAAGACGAGACAATTCGACGATATACTGCTCCGGCAATGCAACGCAGTCTATAGTCAAAATAGGATAGAACGATGGACGAAGGGATGCATCCTTCCATTCCCTAAAAAAGGCGACCTCGGACTAGCCAAGAACTACCGAGGGATAACACTTACATCCATAGCAGCCAAAATCTACAATGCCCTACTACGAAACCGCATAGAACCCAAAATGGAAAACATCCTTAGGAAAAACCAAAATGGCTTCCGGAGAAATAGATCCACAACCTCACAAATACTGACCATCCGTAGAATCCTGGAAGGCGTTCAGGCAAAAAAACCTTTATATATATGCCTGCTAATTGATATTGTGCCGTTTTTAGTTTTAAGGCATTTGTGTTTGTTGGGTTTTTTCGATAGTTTTTGGAGGCTGTTTTCACTAGTGCACGTTTTTCTCTCACCGCTAAAGTTTCCCATGGGACTCTATATTTAGTTTTAATTTTTGTTGGAATGTATTTTGCTGCTGCCTCGAGGTGTGCATTGACGAAATTTTCGTATTCGTCGTTTGGTGTACTTTTTTCCGTCTTTTCTTGTAGTGTTTCAAATCTGTTTCTTAATTCTAATACGTATTTATCTCTTACATCTTTGTTGTTTAATAGGGCCCAGTCATATCGTTTGTTGGTCGCTGTTCGTTTGGCGTTTTTTCGTAGGCTTAACCGTATTTTCGCCGTGACTATTCGGTGATCGGTGGACACACCCTCAAAAGAGGAGTATGCCTCGCAATTCAATGCACTATTCTTCCATTTCTTGTTTATAAGGACGTAGTCTATCTGTGCTTTAGTATCGTTTGCGTACGTGTATGTCCATAGTTTGCCCTCTCTTTTTTGGTAGTTTGTATTGAGGCATGCTAATCTATTTTCTATCATGAAATCTGTTAGATGTTGCCCATTCCTATTTGACGTGTTGTGGAGGCTGTATTTGTTGTTTCCGTTTTTCCCGATTTGGGCATTCATGTCTCCGCCAATGACTAACATGTTGTGTTTCGGGATGCTACGCACTAATGAGGATAACTCATCATAGAAGGTGACTAGTTCATTTTCTTCACTAACATTGGTGGGGCTGTAGCATGAGATGATTGTTGCTCTGGGGTTTCCGTTAAATGTAGCTGCCATCATTCTAGGTTGTATTTTCTCAAACGCTTAATAGCGTTGAGAAAAAAATTTAAAAGTAGATTAGAAAATCTATTACCAAAATTAACTATTTTTTATAATATTGATAATAAACTGTATTTTAGGGTATATAGCAACTTTGTTAATTAACTGGTGGGGTGGTTAATATAGATATTTACTAAGATTTTATTTTGCCCAGTCAACTGGGGCTAGAGAATACACCGACTGTAAGACCCCCCTCACAACGAGTGTCCTGCATATGACACTAAACAATCTGATGGTGAGATTCCAGTGATGCTGGGACTTTGGGGAATGCAGAGGACCCCTTCATTGCCATTGCTCCCAGGTCCACTCTGACCTGGCTTGGTAGCACCTGATAAGGCCCTATCTATGGGTTAAATAGAACTAATGGCATACTTATACTAAACTGAATTATTTGAATTAGAACTGTTTGACTAAACTGAATAGCTTGAAATAGAAATGTTTTTGACTATTAAACTGTACTTACATTTAAACTGTGTGCTTATACTAAACTGAATTATTTGAAATGGATTTGTTTTTGACATAGAAACTGTATTTACACTAAACTGATTTGTTTAATATAGAACTGTTTCGACATTTAACTATGTGTAAACAAAATCTATACTAAACTGAATTAGCTAAATTAGAACTGCTTGACTAAACTGAATAGCTTGAAATAGAAATGTTTTTCACAATTAAACTGTACTTACATTTAAACTGCATGCTTATGCTAAACTGAATTGTTTGAAATAGAACTGATTATTTACATAAAAATGGATTTGGCATTAAATAACGTACAAAGGTTGATGTGCCATAAAACCCAACCAACCAACCAAGATTTTATTCACTCTAGGTAATTTTACAATTTTTTATTATTTATTTTAGATATTTTTTTAAGTGGCATCAAAAAAAGGAAAGTGCTTTGTAAAATTATCATAGACATCAATTTGAAGAAAATGTCATTACTTTTGTATTTAAAGAATTAAGAGTTCTTTAAAAATTGTTGTGGGGGAATATTTTAACATAAAAATGAATTTTTAAGTCATTTTATAATAAAATAAATATTTTACATGCATAAATAAAAGCTTAAGAATTTCATCATCAATAAGAGTCCTCTTTTGTACTATTACCTAATAAATGATAATCTTAGCTTCGTGTTGAACATGGATGTGTGTATTTCATTGCTAAAAATGATGCTTGTTATTCTCATTCTATTCTTTTACAAACAAGTAAAAATAGCTGACAATACTACACTCTAGAATCTGGCTAAAATAGATTACATTTTGGCTATTTTACAATAGCCACTGGTCAAGGAAATATTCTATTGACCTAGAGTAACTATTATTTTATTATAAAAGGATAATTTTGTTGGTAGTTTTGAGAGAGGGAGGGTGTTTTTAAATTTTTTAAAAATCCTATTAATTTTAAGCCTTTTTACTGTTGTAATTTCTAATTTTTGATAGCTCTTATTATTATATCATTATTATGTCAAAAACAGGACTTAGTATGGAATTCAAATCTAGTTGTACCTCGTATGGAACAACTACTAAAACATTATTCTCCAGCAAATGGAAAATACAGACCAGCAAACTGAATGAATGTATTTACCCAACCACTTCACCACAGGCAGTTGCCCAGTCAGCTGGGGCTGTAGAATGCACTGACTGCATCTCTACAGAGGGGTAAGACCCACCCCCTTCACTCTCCCAACGAGTGTCCTGTATATGACACTAAACAATCTGATGGTGAGGTTCCAATAATGCTGGAGCTTTGAGGAATGCGGAGCACCCTTTCATTGCTATCACTCCCAGGTCCACTCTGGGCCGAAGTAGTAGCACCTGATAGGCCCTATCTATGGGTCAAATGGAACTAAACTGCGTACTTATACTAAACTGAATTATTTGAAATAGAACTGTTTTTTACATTGTACTTACGCTAAACTGAATTGTTTAAGAAATAACTGTTTTGACATTTAACTGTGTGTAAACAAATCTATATTTATACCAAACTGAATTGTTTAAATTAGAGCTGTTTGACTAAATTGAATAACTTGAAATAGAAATGTTTTTGACAATTAAACCGTGTAATCATACTAAACTGAATTGTTTGAAATAGAACTGATTATCTGTATAAAAATGGATTTGGCATTAAGTAACCTTGGGGTTGATGTGCCATAGAGCCCAAACAAGCAATCACTATGGGCAGAATGTAATATAAAGTCAATTTTCTAAGCGGAATACAGCTGGTTTGAATTTAGAGTTTTCCTGCTCCTAGGTTGGTTGCCATAGTGGGGAGAATAATTCATGCTTTTCTCCAAGTAAAATGAAAACAACCTTATCCAGGATTTGAACTTGAGTTGCTAAGTTCATTTTCTCTGACAATAACCACTATGCCACAAATGCTTTTATAAACTGAATATAGTTTGAAATTTGATGATATTTGCATACAACATGATGCTGGGAATTTGACTACAGTTCCATCTAGCAGTGAAAGAATTAAGGGAATTTATAAAAACATGCTAAAAGGAGTGGCACCCTTCCCTACACCTTGGTGTAGTAGCTATTAAAAAGGGAGCCTTTGGGTTGCTCTTGATGACTATGAATAAAATGGATTTTCTAGATTCTTGGCATTGTTCCCAGTGCAGTGCCTCAAGATGCATAAAGAATCTAGAATGGATATAAATAAATATTTAAAACCAGAATAATTAAATATCTATTTTTGGCATTTGGTTTCTTTGCTTAATGGCATGTCAACCTTTAGGGATTATTTAATGCCAAAGCCATCCTTGTTGAAAAACAGTAGTGATACTATTTAACCCATAATGGGGAGGGGGTCCTCGTGGTGTAATGGTTAAAGAAATAGGCTACGGGATTGTAATAAGCGAGTTTGAACTCCAGTCTGTGCTATTATTACCTTCACTTTGACAAATACCCTTGGGAAAGGTATGAACCCCCATATCCTCCCAGCTATGAGTTAAATAGTACCACAACTATTCTTCTAGAAGGAAGGCTTTAGAATTAAATAACCTACAAAGGTTGATATGTCACTAAACAAAGAGACCAAACCTAACCATAACTGGAGGCAGATGGGGGGGGGGGGCTCGCATCTTTTACAAGGATTGTGAGTGGAGTTCAAACTTGTTTACTATGATGTCCATGTTAGCCGCCAAACAAGTGTCCCCCCACCAAACAAGTGTCCAGCATGTTAGCCAGTTTGGGGACTCTGCTTATTTTTTACATTTACCCATTAAATCTTCTAAATGAATTTTAATAAACCATTTGTTTATTTATTTTTTTTTTAGAATGATAATGAGATTTTATTAATTAAGATATGTCTTCACTTTTTTGGAAAACTGGAAATACTTAATAAAATGATCAAATCTTTTTGCAAAATTCACTTTAGAGACATTCAATTTAAAAAAAAATGTCACTGCTTTTGTATCTAAAAATAATTAAGAGTTTATTAAAAATGTTTTTATAGTTAAAAGAATTTAGCATAATGAATCTTTGTTGATGTATATTTTACACTTATAAATACAAGCTTAAGTGAAGATGTATTTTAACAGATAATATCAGATAAGGCAAAAGAGGTTTCTTATTGCTATCTAAATTAGGATTAAACCAGAAATATTGGCAAATACCTTAAAAAGTTTAGAAGATGTGTGAGGCTTTTAATTAGTGTTTAATCATTACTAATGTGTTAACTGCAAATGAAGGAAATTTCTGTCAGTCATTATACATAATGTGATCAAAAAGTATCAAGACTGAATCTTTACATATGAAAATTTAAACAAAAATGTGTGCTAAGCTGAGCAACTTACCTATTAAAGTTGTAATATCAAAATGAAGGAAGTGAAAGTTTAAAATCTTTTATTTTTAATATTTGAATAAAGATGTGTGTGCAGCTGAGCAATTTACCTAATAAAGTGATGTTAAAATGAAGAGACTGAAAGTTTAAAATTATCTAATTTTTAAAATTTAAATTAAAATGCATACATATTTGAGTATCTTTATATAAAAAAGGATGTCTTGATAAAAACAACTGCAAAAACAAATGAGTCATTATTAAATTTCCAGATTTATTATTTGATTGATATAAGATCAGATTCATCTTGAGATTCCAAAGGATGATACTTTGATTTGTTATTTAAAAAAATTTTAAATCATATAGTTTTTTATTTTTTTAAAGGAAAATGGAAAGAGGTAATAAAGTTCAAGGGTTGTTTCTAAGTTTTAGTCGTGCCTAGTCAGGTGGAGCTGTTGAATACACTGACTGTATCTCTGCAGAGGAGTAAGATCCCCCCGCCAAACAAGTGTCCTGTATATGACATTAAACAATCTGATGGTGAGGCTCCAGTAATGCTAGAGCTCTGGGGAAATGTGGAGTACCCCTTCATCGCCATCGCTCCTAGGCCCACTATTACCTGGAATGGTAGCATCTGATAGGGTCCTATTTATGGGTCAAATAGAATTGTTTAGTATTCAAACTGTGTGTAAACAAATGACTTTTGCTAAATTGAATTGTTGGAAATAGAACTGTTTGATCATTTAACTGCATGTAAACAAATGACTGATGTTTAATTGAATTGTTAGTGATATATAGTTATACTTGGAACCATTTAACTTTGTTGACTTATGCTAAATTGAATTGTTAGAAATAGAACTGGTTGATCTTTTAAATGTGTTTATCTAAAAAAATATGTTTACATATATATTTAATATATATGTAAAAATAGGATTTGGAACTAAATAACCAACAATGGTTGATATACCTGAAAACCAAACCTATCAGTGGAGCTTAGAATACATTGACTGTATCCCTTGTAGAAGGGTAAAACCCCTACCTCCCCCAAAAAGTGGTGTTCTAGATATGACCCAAAAGAAACTGCATTTGGAGATATGGGGAGTGTAGTGTACTCCTTCATTGCTATTACTCCCAGGTTCAAGCTGACCCAGACTGGTAGTACTTGTTAGGGTCCCACCTATGAGTCCAATAGATGATCGAAAAATTTTCATATTTTTTTAGACCATGTAAAGAAAAAGAAAAAAAAAGAAGACCCCTTGAACAAATACACAATAATGTAAATATGAATGTACAATGAACACAGTTCTCTAATCTCTAAGCATAAAATAACCCTAAATGGGTTGACATGTCATTAAAATCAATCAATCTTTTTATTTTCAAGTTCAAGAGTTCTTTCTATCTTACAGTAATCTTTATGATTTGGATCATCAAAAATGGTTGGAGACCAATGGCCTGTTGTAACAGTAGTGAATTAAATGTATATTAGTTTCTCAGAGGTTTAATTCACTTGATATGATATGAACAAATTTGAAACAAAGATATGATAATGTGTCCAAATGAAATAAAGGATAGTTATTATAATTTACATGAAAAAGAAAATCAAATAAAACAAGCTGATGTAGAATAGTTTTAACTATCTTTGGTTAGTTTTGAGGCATGTCAACTCTTATTGGGTTATTTTATGTTGAAGTCGGTTTAACAATTATTGTCTCCAATTACAAGGGTCATTCATAAAATTCTAAGCCTCACCCAGATTTTAGATTTGTTGCTCACCTCTCAACTGTATGGGCTTCATCTGCACAGAAATTAAGACAGAAATCTAAATTAGTTTTTCTAGTTTTGTTAGAAGTAGTACATACAATACAAGAATGTGTCTTCACAATCATTTTAAACAGGTAAGCACTTCATACTTAGTTGCAGTATCAATGTTTTAAGAGTCAATGTATTAATAAAGTTCATGATAATTTCAAACATTATCTTAAACAGATCTATTTGAACCATAGATAGAATCCTAACAGATAGTATTACTCCAGTTATGGGAATAATAGTAGTGAAGGAATGACTTCACACTTCTCAGAGCTTCAGCACTAAAGCTTTGTTAAAATCCTTGTTGTCATTTTGATCTGTTGTTCAGAATCTAGTGTTGGTAATCCTAGTCTGTAGATTTCCTTTGGTGTTAGAATTCAAAAGATAGATCTTCCTGGCAGAAAGTTCAACTAGCAATTGAGTATCTGAGTACATTTGCAAACAATCTTAAATGCTTTCGGTTCTTGTCTCTGATTGGCCAATTTTTTACCAGAAGTGCTTGCTGCTGTCAGGAAAGCTCATAAATAGAAGTGATGATTTTACGTATAGCATATACCAAAGACAATCCAACAAACCTCACTATCTGATGTTGTTTAGTATCATACTCTGGACATTTAATGATGGCTATTTCAATCAATTTTGCAACTATCTTATGTAATAGAGTGCAACAATGTCATTAACCTATTAACTGTGGCAAAAGCAGCTTAGTTGCAGTTTTTAAAATGTTGGTAGTAACTTTAACTCATTATCAACTACTGAGCATTTATACATCCTGGCACTCAGCCAGACAGAAGATATATTGTATAATGAGCAAACAAATATATCTAGTACTTTACAAATATCAGAAGAAGAATAACTTTTCTTTTACTTTTATTCAAACTTCAGATGTCAAAATAAAGAAAAATAATCTTGACAATGTTTTAGAGATTTTTTAATCCATTCAAAGTACTGAAATAATTTAGAAACTGAATCAAAAGTTTTGCAATATTTTGGTAACTTGAGGCCTAATTTGGCAGCTGTGGATCCTTTTTGCCTAGGTTATGAAGGTAATGGACCACACCTGATACTCTTTGAGTGTTATTCTCTGGATTTGCTTCTATGGTGTTGGAATTCATGGTTTTAGGCCTACCTGAATTTGCCTGATTGTTGAATTTCTTGTAACGTGAGCAAAATTACTTTAACTGCTTGTTACTTTACTGTGATCGACTGTACCTTCACCTTTCCCACAACAAATGTTTTTGGTTCCTTTTACAGTATTATGGTCCAATTCAAACTCATAAAGCATAAATTCCTGAATTAGACTGTCACACATTCATTTTTGTGGCTTTCAAATCATACACAATAAAGCAATGCACAACATGTCAGCATGCCATGGAACTACCTACGACAGCAGATACATTTCACGGCTCGCACTACTTTGGTCACATGATATATATTCTGCCAAATAGCACAATGCAGCATATTGTAAAACTTTTGGTTCACTTTCGTATCTTGGAAACTAATGTATATGCTAGTACCATTTGCAAATAGAAAACCATCATAGGATTATTGAAGAAATAGCTAGTGTATTTGTTTGTTTGTTTGTTTTTTTATTTATTATATATATATATATATATATATATATATATATATTAATCCAATAAATCATCAATTGTGACCTCATTATTAAATTCTTCACTATCAGATAAATCTAAGCTTGATTGATCACTTTCACAAAGATATTTGCAAAGCTGTTCATCAATAATAACCCCTTCACCATTTTGAAGGAAGAGAAAAAAAAATGGAAATGATTCTCAGACTAAATAGCTTCTGGACACTGATTGCTTGTGGGAAGGAGTGTTTATTTGATGCCTGGATTCTGATAGAATATAGTTGCTATCAATTACAATAAAATAGAAATCTTAATCTTTTGGATTGATCTATACAAGGTCTGTTCAGAAAATATCAAAATTAAAGTTGTATTTACCACGATAGAAATGAACAATGAATGAAATAATTTTCTTCAAAATAAAAACCTTAGCATTCAACAAACTTATTCCAGTGAATTTTCTATTGGTCAAAGCACCTCTGAAACTTTTTTTGTAAAGCTGTACCATCATATTTCTTTTTAATGTTCTTCTTTCCCTCGAATCTTATAGATGAATTTTCAGTTTAGGAAACAAGAAAATCTCGCACATCTAGTTTAAATGAGGAGTGTTGCACTTGCACAGTCTTGTGTTTTACCATATATTCAGATTAATCCAAAAAGTATTGGGATAGGCTTCATAATGTTTGTTTTTTTTTCAAATTGACACTGACTGATCTAGATATCATCAATTTATGATATAAGTTATTCAGCTGTGCACACACATCTTTATTCAAAATTTGGAAATAAAAGATTTTAAACTTTTTGTCTCTTCATTTTGACATCATCATTTTATTAGGCAAGTTGCTCTGCTGTGTACTTATTTCAAATTTTAGAAATTAGAGATTTTAAACTTTCAGTCTCTTGATTTCAAGATTGTCACTTTATTAGGCAAATTGCTTAACTGTGCACACACATCTTTATTCAAATTTTAGAAATAAAACTTTCATTCCCTTCATTTTAACATCATCACTTTATTAGACAAGTTGTTCAGCTGTGCACATGTCTTCATGTAAATTTTAGGGAAAAAAAAATTTATAGCTTCAGTCCTGATATTTTTTATCACACCATTTATTTTAGGTGGTTCTGAAAATAAAGTCCAATTTTAGAATAAACTTTTAATGAATTTGTTGAATAAATTTAATGAATTAATTAATTTAAAGATTGTTTTAATCTGTCAAAATATGATGCCTGAATGTCTAAGCATTTTTACTTTTTGATTAACAAATTTATTTATGCCTGTACAATAAAACATTAACAATTTTGAAGTCAAGAAATCCAGTCCACTCAATTGTGGTTGAAGAATACACTGACTGTATCTTTGCAGAGAAGTAAGACTCCCCTAACTTGTGTCTTGGATATGACATTAAACAATCTGATGATGAAACTTCAGTCTTGGAGCTTTTGGGAATGTCAAGTACCCTTTCATTGCCATTGCACCCAGGTCCACTATGGCCTGGAGTGACAGCACCTGATAGGGTCTTATCTATGGGTCAAATAGAACTGTTTAGCATTTAAACTATCGGCAAACAAATGACTTATGCTAAATTGAATTGTTAGAAATAGAGGTTTTGGCATTGAATAACCTACAATGGTTGATAGGCCATTAAAATCCCAACCAACTAATCAAGTTAAGAAATCTTTAAGTACAGTTTCTACTTCTTTTTAATGGAATGTTTTTTGGCATAAAAAGTATCAAAATGCTTGAAAAAAATTTATAGTTGGTGGGTGAGAGATCAGGAGAATATGGTAGATGTGGAAAAGTCCCATATCCCAAATCAGTGAGCTTCTGCAGTAAAATGTTGGCAACATATGGCCAAGCATTGTCATAAAGCAAAATTATGATCAAGCTTGTGAACCCATGCAAAACAAATTAATGCATAACTTTTTTTTTTTTAATGTTTAATTAATTAAATTAAATATTAAAAGAAGTGATAAAAAATTTAAAAAAGCAGGCACTTTAATCATTAGGAATGTGAATTTTTTTATACAACTATTATTAGAATAATGTTAAAACAGAATTTAAACAGTTTATACGAAAATCAGACAGTATTTTCTGATTGACATAATAAAGGGTCATATCTATTCAAAATTTAATTCTAAATTTTTTGTAATATATTTAGATTTTCATAGGAATAGTTACTACATTCTAATCTTAGGTATAAAATAATTATACTGTTACATAAACAGATGATAGTTATATAGTAGTTATCAAAAAGTGGTTTATTCAGAAGTTAACTCTCTTCCCTGTTAACTTGATTATAGACAAGTTACTCTGAAAGTATTCATCTGACCTTTTATTGTTTGTTTATAAGCAAAAGAAATGTCCAATTAATTTCTTATATGAAAATAGTGTCTTTCTTGATAGCCATTTCAGAAGTTGTTTATTTCATTCCCATTCTGTACATTCATTAAAGCATGAATTTCATGTTGTGTAAGATTTTTATTGCTAAATCTCTGATGATTATGAAAATATGATGAGATAAAAAAATTAGCAAATCTTTTTAATTTTTATAGATCAGTAAACAAAGTCAGACTGTTCTGTAAATATTTGAGGAATATGATAAAGATATGAGAATTTCTGGATCAAACTTTGGAATGTTTTCAAGTAAATGATGACAGTATAAAAGTCCAAATAAAGTTTAAATAGAAACCATAGTAGATGCTAATGAACAAGCTCAGTCGTAAATCTATAAAGTTGCAGTTGAGAGGTCTCTTTTATTGTTAGGTTGTTGATGTTTATTGCCTCACATTTTGAAAGAGGAAAAATGAATTCTTCTTGATGATTAGTCCAGTAAATCTAAAAAAGAAAATTGTTATCTTTGAGGTATAGATAGGAAAATAATTGATAATTTTAAGATATTTAAAGTATATAAATCTTATATTTTATTTTCTGTTGAAAAAAAATATTGCTTACATTAAGATTTAATTAACATTTTTATTTCTAATAAGGTGTGTGTGTGTGTGTATGCATGTGTATATATATATATATATATATTTGTGGGGGAATCTTGAAATTTTCAGTTGCCTATTATACCCCATGCAGAGTATACATGGCAGTCTATGTTATGCAGTGTAACATCTACCTAGTATATAATTTTTGATGGTTATAATCTGTAATGGTGAAAGTTCTGTTTTTTGTATTTTTCTGTTAATTTTTTCATTATAAACTCTAAAATTATATTGCCTAGTGGTAAATATTTCGATAGGTAAGATGTCTATGCTAATTCTTCATGAGTATAGATTAAGTACAAAATGGAATTTTGACCTTGAATGGAAACAATTCCCAAATACAAGATCTTAGGTGTTTGAAATTTGTGATGAAATATGAATTGTTTGCATTGATTTTTCTTTTTTTAGATTTGATATTTATAAGTTGAAAAGGAGCAAATTTGTCTTTGCAACAGAAACATCTTGTGGGAAAAAATTAAAAAAGCATTGAAAAACATGCGAGAAGCCTGGTGTTGGTAGTCATGAAAGTGCTCTTTGATATATAATGCTTGGTAATTCCTTCTCTAGGTCATTTTTCAAGGGTGTATTTTGTTAAACCAAGTCCACTTCTTTTGACAATTGTTAATTTATTTTGTTGCAGAAAAACACTCTTTTCCTTTCTTATTTATTTTTTGAAAAAAAATTTTTTTTTTTAATGTAAAGATATAGTAGAAATTTAGCTGTCATTTACAATAAATACTAATAACTCCATCATTCTGTAATTGTTAGAGATTTTACTAAAATCTTTATATTTTTTATTCTGCTAAGAAAATTAGTTTCTGAATCTGCATAAAGTTTGATCATTTGTAATGTATAAAACAAATTTTAACTTGTAAAATAAATGACTGAAAGTATTGTATATGTTTGTGTACAAGTTGAATTTTGAAAGACTAATTTTAAAATAAGAAGTGGTGTTCAATTTTATAATTTTCATATTTAAACTTAAGACTTGGAACAAACTTTATCTTCAAAAGTGAATTCTATTAATCATTTTGTGATCATAAATCAAAGGTTGACCTCTGCATAAATATATACAATACCTTTTATACAAAAGTTTACTATTTGTTTGAATTTCTGAGATGAAGCTTGATAAGTTTTATCATTAAGAGTATTTGGACTATTGTCTTCATCTTAGTTATATTCAGAACATTTTGACCAATGTGTCCTTCAGCCTTCTTCCGGTGTTTCATGTCAAACTTGGGAGCCTATACAAAACTTTGAATTAAACCCGTTATTTAATTGACAGGAGTAGATTGTTCTGATTCTGTTAACAATAACCAGGTACAAGTGTTAAGCTATAGTAAGTATTCTTTGTTATTTACCTGTAAATCAATAAGTCAGGTATGGCTGACCATATATGGAAAGAAAAGGGAAACCATCTGTCCTTATGGGATGAAGTTAAAATAATAGATAAGGAAGAACATTGGAAAATAAGACATCTTAAAGCAGCATATATGTTGGGCTGCAGTAACCAAGTATAGAGATGAATATAATATGGGAACCAATAATCAAAAAGGTTAGATAAAAAATTTTTTTAAATTGCTGTATGAGCTTTGGTAAAAATTGTATATAATAGTAATAAGTAATATCTCATAGGTTGATAAAAGATATTAGGTTTATAAGTCCCAAAACTTCACTCTGAATTGTCCAGCAGGACATGTCACAATGGATATAGGCATTCAGTTAAAGTACTTCAAAGGGAAATCATCTGGAAGTTGCAGGTTCAATCCTGACTACAGGTAAATAACAAGGTTTACTTACTATAGCTTACCACTTATGCCCAGTTATGGTTGATGGAATAAGAACAGTCCACCCCCATGGATTAAATAAAGGGTTCAGTTCAAAGTTCCATGTGAGGTCCCAAGTTCAACATGAAACACCTGGGGAAGATTGATGGATACATGAACTAAAATGTTGTGAATATAACAATAAAGATGAAGAAAATAGTCCGACTATTTTAAACGATAGATCAAAAGTTTACTATTTTTCTATAATAGTCAATTATTATTATCTTTTAAAAATTTATTTATTGTATGTGTGTAGAAATAAGCAAATATAACTTGTTTATATTTCTCCAGGCAGTTGTCACCAAGGTAAGTTCTCTTTTATTGAGAGGTGCTATGGAATTTCAAACCACAAGGGTGCATTTTGTTAAAACTTGCTTGTAAAAATATTTTGCTGAATATTGCTATCAAGAAATTTAGTGCTTATTAGGATTATAAAATATCCTCCCTCTTTGCATTTTGTGGTTTGATAGCCTCTTTTTGATAACTAAGACCAACTGCACATACATTTGCACCTGCAGTGTGTGAATGCACGTTATATATCTTCATTTATATTATAATGATCTGATTTTTCTATGTCAGTATTACACAGCAAAAACAACACCTTGCAGTGAGATTTCTCTTTACACAATGATGTTCAAATGCTATACGAAGATTAAAGCAATTTCCAGTCCAACTCGCCACTTAAGTGAGGGTTTTGCATTTGTGTGCATCCTGATCATGATAATTTTTCAAAGGAGATAACTATTAAATGCTGATTATTGAGTACTTCCTATTATATATTTATTTATTCATTTGCAGTTATAATATAAATGGTAATAAATAATATATGACTCAATATTGAGTGTTAATGGCTGCTAAAAGCAGTTTCTGAATATATAAAAACCAAAATAGAAACGGTGGGTACTTGGCATTATCCAAGACCTCTGCACTTAATGGCTTAACTTAATGATGTTACCTATTGAATTCTAATAGAATATTTTATTAATAAGTGAATTTTGATTATAAAAAGCTATTTATCATACATGATAACTACATCTAATTTTGATATTTCTCAGTTTGTAATAAATATTACAGAGCTCTTCAAGCAATTAAACTATGATCAGATAAAAAAACAAAAGGATAGATATACACATACTGTACATACTTGTGTATCATGTGACTTTCTGAGACCTAAATTTTTTACCTAAATATAAGGGGTTTATGCGAGATGCAAACTAGGCTTAGCCTTGGACAACTATTTGCACACACAAGGTTTGTATCTTGTGTATGGTGTGATTCCCTCTCCATATTTGGCTAAAATTTAGGTTTCAGAAAGTCATGATATGTGAGTATATATAGTATATATTTCTTCTTTCACAGCCACGCACTGTAAAAAGCAGGCAAAAAAATATATTCCCATATAAATATGAATACATATGTATGTTAATCAACATTCTCATGCTTACTTTTGCACATATCTGCGCACTGTCATACATAGGCACAAGAACTTTATATGCATTAGCCTATGGTCAAGTTATGCTAAAAGCATTGGTTCCCACCAGACTAGCAAAGTTAAAGGGTTTAGTATTTAGTTTAGTGACCACTTTTGTAACAACAGGTAATATCAATAATCTAAGACCTGTATGTTGGACCAAACCAGAACTTCTCAAAGTTGTTCAAATAGATCCCTGAGGATGAATAAAAGTTTTAGCAGGTTGGATAAAGGGATAGGGGATGTCCACATGATCTACTAGTTTGGATTTATAAATCCCTTTATAGCAGGAGAACAAATATTGCTGGATCATCTAGACAAGTTTCTAGAGGTCATAGAGTAAAGTTGGTGACAGTAGTCGAGGGTGACCCGAAGGCTCCTTTTTCAATAGCTACTACACTGAGATGTAGGGAAGGGCACTACTCCTTTCCCTGGATTGCTCCACTTTACCCTTGATCCATACCTTATAATGCTGAATGTTAAGCAAGGAGGTATCAAGTACCATTTTTTGAGTCTTTGGTATGACTTAACCTGGGAGTGAACCCAGGTCTCCTAGACCATTGGCAAACAGTCTAACCATTATGCCAATTTCCGGTTTTAAAGTAAAGTTGGTGACCGTAGTCAAGGGTGACCCGAAGGTTCCCTTTTCAATAGCTACTACACTGAGGTGTAGGGGAGGGCACTACTCCTTTCCCTAGATTGCTCCACTTTACTCTTGATCCGTACCTTATAATGCTGAATGTTAAGCAAGGAGGTATCAAGTACCATTTTTTGAGTCTTTGGTATGACTCAACCTAGGAGTGAACCCAGATCTCCTAGACCATTAGCAAATACTCTAACCCTCATGCTGTATAAACTGTATTAAACATGTGTAAATTATGTTTCGTAAGTTAATATTCAATTAATTTATTTGGAGGTGAATGGGGATTAAATCTGAGTATAAGGGGTGCATCAAGTGGAATCTTGGAGAAATGTTGGACCAAGCAAAGCTTAGAAATTAAAAACATTATTTTTGTGGTAATTGGTATTTGCTAATTTATGCAAGAATAATGTTGATAACTGTGGTATTTTATTAGTCTATTTTTACTATAATATAAATGCCTTATTGGTGTGAAATCATTTTGAAATAAATTTTATCTTTTCGATTAAAAAATTTCAATAACTATTTGAGTTGTACATATTACATGACTGGATAATTGAAAATATTGGAATAAAACATCAATATTGGCATATTTCATTGATTGATCATTCTACATATTCTATTGATTGATCATTCTACATATTCTATTAATTGATCATTCCATATATTTCATTGATTGACCATTCCAAAGAGATTTCTGTTTTAGTAGAATTTTCATAATTTTCTTGATAACAATATCAATTAATTGCTTGTATAACATTTAAATAATTTTCATTTTAATATCATCTTTGCTTCAGGTTAACATTTTGGTGAGCTTATTAATATGGTTTCATTCATGGTTTAATTGTTTATTAATATTCAAAAATCAAAAACAAAACAACTTTAACCACAACTGTTTTTAAATGAACAATTTTGTGTTTTTTTTTTGTTTGTTTTTTTTATATATGGGTGGCTCAAAGCCTGTAGCTTGACACATTAAATAAATTTTAATAAGAAATTTACACTGTATATTTAATTTGTGATTTATAGAGAAAGGTTAGGTACGGTATATTGACAAAGAAGGAGAATGTTGAAAATTATATATTTGTTGGTAAAAAGGAAATATTTTTATTTTTCATTATTAGATCTACATAATTAAATCTACATAATATATGCAAGCACACCCACCAACAGAAACGATTCTTTTTAAAGCACAGAAGCAAATATAAAACATTAATTTCAAAGTTCTATTGACTGTACTCACTCACTCTCTCTCTCCACACACACACACACACACACATTTAATAATTATCATGAGCTTATCAAAATTTTATTTACAAATTTTTTTCATATTTACAAAGACCATTCATGTGTTTTCTGTTAATTTCATGGCATAAAGATATAATTTAAAATGATTAGATGAGATACGTTCAACTATTAATATACTCGCCTTTTATACACATGAATTGACTGTTAATAAAATTTTGATTTTCTCCTTAAGCAAGTATGTTAATCTCTGTTATGTATAAAATTACTGTACTAATTATGATTAACATATTATTAATATTTGCCTGTATATTCCCAATTAAAAACTAAATACACAGTCCAGGATAAAAGGGTAACTTAAAACAAACTTTTTTTTTTTTAAGACCTTATTTTTCCAGGTTGGGTTGTTTACCAAAATGTTCTTGTTTCTCAATGATGCCTACCTTGAAAAATAAGGTCTCAAAAGTTTGTCTTACTGTGCTTTTAACCTTGACTAATAGCCATGCATTATTTTTCAAAGTAATTTATTCATAATTCACCTCCTATAAGTAAATTAAAAAATATATTTTTGCTAAATTTTATTTGATTTTCATTGATTTTTATTTTTCTATTTTTTTTTTTTATCATTGAATTTTTACAATATTGAAATTTTAGAAGGAAAGCATTTTTGTTGTAATTTAATGATTGAACATTGATCAATGTGTCTTGGGAATTATTTGCCATACATTTCATACTAAAAAAGAAAAAAACTTTAAATCATATTGGAAATGCATGAATACTAACCATTATTATTGTAAATTGTCTTGTCTATTTGTAGAATATATTTCAATTACACATAATTTTTTTTGTAAGTAAAAAAAAAAAAAAGAATCATGTCTAAATTTTAGATGAAGCCTGATAATTTTTATCACTTAGAATATTTGGACTATTGCCTTCATCTTCATTGTTATATTCAAAGTTTCAGGTGATATATCCTTCAACCTTCTTTGGGTGTTTCCTGTCGAACTTCGGTGCCTACACAGAACCTCGAACTGAACCCATTATTCAATCAACAGTAAATTGTTCTAATTCTGTTACCCATGACTGGGTACAGTGTTAAGCTACAGTAAGTATTCCTTGTTATTCTTACCAGTTGTTGGGATTGAACCTGCAGATGATTTCATTCAGAAGCACTTTTCAACAAAACATCTTATCAACTGTGCTTCTGAGTGAAATCATCTGGAGGCTGCAGGTTCAATCTCAGCTACAGGTAAGTTGCTAGGAACACTTACTAAAGCTTAACACTTGTACCCAGTCATGGTTAATGGAATTAGAATGATCTACCCCCATGGATTAAATAAAGGGTTTAGATTGCGGTTCTGTGTAGGTTCCTGAGTTCAGCATGAAACACCTGAAGAAAGCTAAAGGACATATCAGCCAAAATGTTGAGTGTAATAATGAAGATGTAGACAAAAGTTTGAATACTCTAAGTGATAAAAAGTAAAAGAAGTCTAATAAGATTTTTTACATGTCAACATTTTAAAACTCTTAAGACTTAACTGCTGCATTTATATAAACTTGTAAAATAAGCTGGAGATATTTGCATATTTGTACCAATTTATTTATGGAAGTGTTCATGGTGTTTCATTTGCCATTGGAAGTAGATACGGCTGTCTAAATTTAAATCCTGAACAAGCTGTTTGCATTTCACATATCACTGATGTCTTTGGGAAAGGTATAAATCCAACTATTCTTCAGCCCAGTTTGCTGGGACTGTAGAATACACTGACTGCATCTCTGCAGAGGTGTAAAACCCCTTCTGACAAGTGTCCTGTAATGACATAAAACCATCTGATGGTGAAACTCCACCCTTAGAGATTTGGGTAATGTGGAGTACCCCTTCATTGGCATTGCACTCAGGTCCACTCTGTCCTGGAGAGGTAGTACCCAGTAGGATCCTATCTATGGGTCAAATAGAACAAACTGTGTGCAAACAAATGACTGATGTTTAATTGTGACTATTATATAGTGCAAAAAAGAGTTCAGGCTCATTTAAGAATATCTACAAAATGTGTTTACTAATCATATATATATATATATATATATAAAAACTGGATTTGGCATTGAATTATCATCAATGGTTGATATGCCATAAAACCAAACCAGTGGGGTGTGTCCTCGTGGTGTAATGGTTAAAGTGATGGACTGTGGAATCATGGTAAGTGAGTTTGTACTCCAGTTGTGCTATTACGTTCACTTTCAGGCAAATACCCTTGGGAAAGGTATGAACCCCCTTATCCTCCAAGCAATGGGTTAAATAGTACCACTACTGTTCTTCTAGGAGAATGACTTTGACTTTAAATAACCAACAAAGGTTGACATGCCATTAAACAAAGAAACCAAACTAAACCCAAACCGGGTTACTGGATAAGCCTTTGAAATATATGGGTAAGTATTTAGAATATAATTGTTTACAGTAAAATCTGTTGTCACATGAGGATTTCAAATTGATCTGCAAAGTGAAAAGTTTCTTTTTCACATATTATTCATTGGCCACCTGCTACACACAGGTTACAAACTTTACTATAATTCAACAAATATCATTTTTGTCCATCTGTTATGGCATAACCTAAGGACAGTTGGTATTTGTTGTATGTCCCACCAACTGAACAAGTATGGCACAAGGCCTTTTTTTAGGTGAGTATGGCACAGGATTGAAACCCACACATGCCTAGCAGTTCCAGAAATTCCTTGAGCCCCATCAGCATTCCCCTAAAGAGTGGTGCTTCAGGCACCAGGCAATAAACTCAACCCCTCCAAAGAGGTTTAGAGCCTGGGGGGGATGGCCCACTAAGGCCCAAGGACACCAGCATCAACCATGAGAAGTGAGTGCTCGGTCTCCTTGGCACCTGTGTCAGGCAGCCTCAACTGACTGTCACCAAGCCAAGACACACCTGACCTGCTCTGTATGAAAGTGAAAACAGCCAGACAAAATGCATCCCGGCCAAGCAGAAATAACTTAAGGACAACTAGATCTATAGCCACCCAAAATTTCTATGTTTACTAATACTTGCTTGTATAATAGGATTGCCATGAAACATGTTTTTAACATATTAGGTTTTGAAAATTTCTCAATATTTAAAATTTTTAGTGATGAATTTGATTTATAATGTTAGTATAGTGTTAAACTGAACCTTTACTGTGTGTCTGTCCGGTTAGTTAAATCTTTACTTTTTTTTGTTTAACCATATAAAGTAAGCATCTAGCTAAAAATTCCCTAGCCAGAAACCAAATTCATAACCTTTTTCCTCTGATTTTTTTCTGGTCACTGCAAAATCAAGACTTTAAAAGAAAAGTCCAGTTTATGTTTGTAGTATGCATAATGGCCACTAAGGAGACATAAAAATTACCCTCTCAGCAATATTTGCTAACTTATAAGTCCCGTGGTGTAATGGTTATCGTTGTAGGAAATGGACACGACGACACGAGTTCAAATCCTGGACGAGACTGATTGCATTTCACATAGCACTAATACCCTTGGGAAAGGTATGAATCCAATTATTCTCCCTCCAGCTATGGGTAAATAGTAGGGCAGACTAGGTTCTTCAGCCTTGGTGAGGCAACTAGTCTAGGAGAAGGAAAACTCTGAATTCAAACCTGTTAAACTCCGCTTAAAAATTGACCTTGTGTCATATCCTGCTTGAGCGGAGGGGTTGGTAAATATGTATAAGTCCTCATAAAAATGTTGTTAGCTGTTACTTGCTTAAACTCTTTCTTGTAAGGCAAGTTGATATAATTTTACTTAGATCATGTAAAACTGAAGATCTATTCCAGTAGAAAGATTGCCAATATCTCATAATTGTTTTATTTAGTATATGAAGTTTTTATGCAAATATGGGTGAGTCCCCATGGCATTGTGACTAATATGCTGGACTGCAACATCATAGTGTAATATAATGGCCAAGGGATTTCGTTTCATGTCTTTGGGTTTAGTTAGGCTGAGAACCTTTCGGCTCAGCACATGGGTTACTTAGGTGCAACATTAAGACAGGTGTTCACGTGTGCGCGCGGAGCAGACATATCACTCAGAGATGTCACAATAGCCCGAGATGGGAAACGGCATTACACAGTGCAAATGACATCACGCACTGGAAGTGCACGGAGGATTTGGGGAATTTGAAGAAAGTTAGTAGAGTTGAGAACTGGACACCGAACGAGAAGGGTTGACTTTCAATTACTCGCGGAGGCCTTGGGCAGGTGTCGCACAAAATGGGGGGGGGCAGATGAAAAAGCCAGAATAGAAAGATTGTGCCTCTCTCTCCTTATGTCGAAGAACCTTTAAACTGAAAGGTAATAAAAAGTTTCGTACCTGAACTGAGAAGTCGTAAGTGTTTTTCATGTTTCGAGATTCCTATGTTTTATGTATATATGTTATGAACATCCCATGTACATTTCACACATAGCCATATCATGGCTGTGGTACAATAGTAAATGAGTTCATTCACTCTATATCGTTCACTTTCAAACTAATTCCTTTGGGAAAGGTATGAACTGCCTTATCCTTCCACCTGGGTTAAATAGTATCACTATTGTTCTTCTACAAAGATAGCTTTTGCATTAAATAACTCACAAAGTTTGATATGTCATTAAACAAAGAAACCACACCTTATATGCAAATAGAACAATTATTATAAGATTGAGGTGGTATGTAGATGAAGTAATTTATTTCAATGTGACCTTATGGTGCAGATTTTATGGAGTGAATTTAACATTAGATGCTTTCTGAGATACCTTTCTGATTAGCTAGTTATGTGAGAAAATTTTCTTCTCACATAATATTTCTTTTAATGCCACATTTATATAATGATTTTAAAAGGATAAAATGACAAAAATATTGTTCTTATTTGTTAAATTTCTTTAATATCAAAATGAGACTTTGGGGAAAGAGCTTTAAAACTTTCTTTTCTGCTATGTTTATATATATATCCTGTTATATTTATATATGAGGGTCATTCAATGAATAAGGACATTTTTTTTTAACAATATTTTTTCTCCATGAATGTAAATTCTGCATTGGTTGAAATTGGCTTATAGCAAAAATTATTTTAATCTTACAAAAATATTTGTTTTGAGTCTATTCAAAATTGTGGAAATTCAAACAATACTCTAGCGGTCTGTCATCAAATTTTTGCTGGCTGAAAAGTGCAAACCATGTGAAATTTAAAGAAAAATGTCTGATGTGTATAGAGAAGCATGTTTTAGTAAAAAAAAATTTTTTAACAAATTGGGGTAATTTGTTTAAAGAAGGTTGAAATAGTATGAGATGAAGGCAGGCCTAGCAGACCCATAATGGTGAGCACGCCTTAATAATATTAATAATGCAGTTTGCTATATTCATAAATAGACCTCATTATCTGTGATGAAGCATATGTAGATCTATGTTAGGATAGCATGGGCACAGTCAGTGGTGCTTGGTGGCTGTCAGTTTCACATACTAAGACTATTGTTAAGAAACTGACAGTCACTAAGTGCTGTTGACTATGTGCTCTCCTAATTTACTTCTTTTTTTTTTTTTTTTTTTTTTATCTATCATACATAGTTATGATTTGATTTTTGTATATTTGTGTATTATCAAAACATAGCAAGATTTATGTTAGCAGAATAGTATTAATGAAAATGTTTTAACTTAGAAATAACTATTTGCTACTCAATAGTGTGGGGTCTGCTTTCGCACTCACCCTTATCTTTATAATTTCTCGGAGATAGGTATTAAATGTTAATTATAGTGTACTATCCCTTATTTATTCCTTTTCAGTTAATTACAATATAAATTATGATCAGGCCATTAGCCTAGTGGGTTGAGTGTTCACCAATGGTCTGGGAGACTGGGGTTTAATCCCAGATCAAGTCATACTAAAGACCCAAAAAATGGTACTTGATACCTCCTTCCTTAACACTCAGCATTATAAGGTACAGATCAAGGATAAAGTAGAATAGTCTGGGGAAAGGAGTAGTGCCCTTCCTTACACCTCGTTGTAGTAGCTAATGGAAAGGGAACCTTCTAGTCACCCTCAACTATGGTTGCCAACAACTTATAGTATAAATTTCTACAAATAGGCTGTGGCGTAACCTGTCATTAAGCTTAATGAGCATCAAATGCAACCTTTTTAAATGAGTTAATTTATGTTTGAATCAGTAAAAGATATTAAAAAAGATAATGATAAATATTTCTGCATTTTGTCAGAAAGGGATTTTTTTTTAAAGGATAGAAATGCACTATATAACAATACACTTTACAAAAATATATAGAAAGAAAATTAACTTCTACAGGTGTCAGCCCAATCAGGGTAAGACCCCCCACACACACACACACTTTAAACAGGTATCTTGATATGACACTAAATTATCAGATGATGACATTCCAATCCTGGAGCTTTGTTGAATAGGAAGTTCCCCTTTATTGCAATTATTCCCAGGTCCAGTCTGACTTAGTGGTAGTACCTGTTAGGGTCCTATCCATGGTCAAATAGAACTGTTTAATCATTCACTATTCTTGAAACCATTAAACTGTGACAAATAGAACTATTTTTGTTAGATAGCAATACTTGAAACCATTTGTATGCAAACAAATGAGCTCTAGCTTGTCTAAAAATTGTTACCTACAAACTATTCATTTACAAATCATATATTCAGTTTATATATAAACAAGATTTGACATTAAATAACCTACAAGGGTTGATATGCCATAAAACACAACCAACTAGCCATCTACAAGTGTAAGTTTAAAAAGGTTGCATTTGATCCACCATCTTGAGTTCAATCTACTTTAATTGGTATGTTCAATGTGGCCTTCATTTCTGGGTAGGCATAACTGTCTTTTTTGTCATGAATCTGATTTTCAAAATCTGTTGGTGAAGGAAAGTTTTTAAATTTATCAAACAACTGAATTTTTCCTATCATCTTGATAGACTTTTCTGATAATCTCAGAAATGGCCAAGATGGCCTTTCTTATCTGTTTGGTCATTTTTCTTAATTTTATTCTCTAAGTATTTTTTCTTTTGGCCAGGAAATATTCAGCAATTAAGATTCTTCTCCCTAGACATCTTATAATGCAAACAACCTGTTTCCAGCTTGATGATCTTAGAAATAATTCAGATTTTTTTTCTTCTGAACTGATTGCCTGTTTAAGTCATCTGATCTTTTGGGTTTCCAATGTTTTCTTTGTCTATCCAAATTGTATTTAAGCAATTAAGTTTCTCTTAATAATACAACTCTTACCTTTTTCACTTAGCCTGTTTACTTTCAATTGATTACCCCTCTCATGTTCCAGTGTCTCATAACATTTTCATATTAGTTTAACAGCTATATACCAAAACTTTCTTGTTATTCAATGATACCTGTATTGGAAAAAAGATCTAAAGATAATATGGCTTTGGGTTACTCTTACTGCACTCTTAACTTTGACTATATAGAATTATTTGATGTTTACTTCAATGATGACCGGGAAAATGAATCTAAATTTTATTTTTAGATGGTAACACCCATAAGATATGGTTTTGTGTACTCGTTAGTTAACAATTCACCTTGGTTTGATTACAGAAGGAAGTCAATGCTTGTATTAGGAAAATAATCTCCTCTTTTCATTTCATCTAGATTATCTTCAAGTGTAGAACTTTGTGTGAAAACCAATAAAGTAAAATGAATATGTCTGTTCTTAGTGGTACTAGAGAGTGTGTGTGTGTCTTTTTCATTTACCTAGATATGTCTTCTTGTTTGGTTTGGTTGTGTTTTATTGCGTACCAACCATTGTAGGTTATTTAATGTCAAATCCAGTCCATACATTTCAAATATATATATATATGATTTGTAAACACATTTTGTAGATAACATTCTTAAATGAGCCTGAACTCTTTTTTGCACACAGTTAAATGGTTTCAAGTATTGCTATATAGCAGTCACAATTTAACATCAGTTATTTGTTTGCAGACAGTCTTATCTATGGGTTTAAATAGAACAAACTATCAGGTGCTACTACTCAGGGACAGTGGACCTGGGAGCAATGCCAAGGAAGGAGTCCTTCACATTCTCCAAATCTCTAACACTGAAGCCTTGTCATCAGGTGCTACCAACGAGTGTCCTGAATATAATATTAATCATATTCAGGACACTTGTTAGTAGCACCTGATAGGTCTTACCCCTCTGCAGAGAAGCAGTCGGTGTATTGTACAGCCCAGTCAACTAGGCTGATGTCATTTTGAGGTTATCCTAACGTACTTGACCCCCTGTGCTTTAAGTTTTTATACTAGTGATGTTTTTCAAATCTGCACATTAGTGACCTTGTTTCGCATGTACTCAAGGTTGGCCCTCTAGTTTTTGTTTGGCCCAAGGCTCTCTGCTCGAAGCACCCTCTCGGCACACATGTTATGTAACAGTGGAATTTCCATGGGGTCAACTAGTATTGCAAAAGTTCTATTCTAAATTAAAATGGCAAGGATATTCTTTCTTTTTTTTTTTTTTTTTTTTTTTTTTTTTAAATACAAAGAATTCCTTCTTTGATTTGGTTTCTTTGTTTAATAGCATATCAACTTTCATAGGTTATTTAATGCCAAATTGATTTTTGTAGAACAACAGTAGTGGTACCATTTAATCCATATCTGGGAGGGATAAGGGGGTTCGTACTATACCCAAGGTATTAATCCAAAAGGGAATGTAATAGTTTGACTGGAATTGAAATTCACTTACTACAATGTCGCAGTCCAGCATGCAATAATCTACTATGCCACTGGAACTCCTTTCTCCCAATCGCTCATTTATTAATGGGTATCTAATGAAAGACCAAGCAATACAGATGAATATTCCAAACCAAAATGAAAATAGCCTTTGAGAATAGCAGAGAATACATACAATTTGTGATAAAAAGAATATCAAGACAAAAGCTTTAAATTTAAATTTTAGTATATAAATGAAGATGTATGCACTGATGAATGATAAAGTGATGATGTCCTATAGTGAAGTTGATCTTCACTGAAATTTATAGAATTTAAATTTTTAATGAAACATAATTAAGAAAAAGACTTACCTGGTTTTTTGGCTGGGCCGTCTGGCATTCATGCTGGATGGGGTATCAAACAATGGCAGATTTGAGGCTAAAAGGCCCCCAGCTTCGGTTGGGCCACCTTCGGGTGGGCGAGCTGCAACCTTTGTCCCCTATGTATAGCACTAGACCTTGCTGTCTAGTTTAAGCTATAACCCAGCATACATGCCCGGATCCAAATTTGGATTCATGAAACTGCTTGCCTCATTAGACCCACATTGCACTTAGTGGGTTGATGAGCAGCACAGACCAGCAGGGTTCGAGTCTCAGCTCGTTCCTGACCTTCCCCTCCCCTTTATCCCCACTTTAATTGGCCTTCAGGCTTTTGACCTTGTGTCAAGTCCTGTCTGGTGGGAGGCAGTGACAAATACAATACTTAAGAAAAAGACTGCTGCCTAGATATAGCTTATAATCCCCCCCACCTTCAGATAGCTGATTTTGAAAAATTTTCTGATGGTAGCTGTTTGGTTCTGGGAGCAGATAGAAATGTGTAGACATATATTCACTGATCTGTTGATTTGTCCATAAAAGAGAAATTAGTTTTTTTTTTTGTCTTCCTGTGAAACTTGTGAAATAACAAATCCTCCCGCTCAAACCAATCATTCTTTCATTTGACTATAAACAAACACGTGGCGTCTATTCACTGCTTTTTATGTATTCAAAGCCATATCCATTGTAATGCTTTAGTTTAAATGTTATGGCTGCAAACATTAGTGCAGTAACCAGTATAACTCTGAAAGTAGTGTGTAGGTATTTACAGAACAGATTTTACAAGTATGAGCTGGATTACTATGGAAGAAAACAATATCCCTCCAGCTGACTTGATGTCTATGCTACGTGGCTACTGTAGGTTTTTACAAACACTAAATCATTCATATAAAGAAGGGAACTTTGCAGTGGTAAGTTTTCCTTTTGTTTTTATTTTGTGGTAGCAAGCTTCTCCAACTTGATATTTGGATGGGAGTTTCAATTTGATAAATTTGGTCATTTATTTCTCTTAAGTTTCTACAGTTATTGATTAAAAAAAAATTATTGAATTTTTATTTTTATACAAATAAGAGATGGTAACATACCACTGAAAAGGAAATGTGGATTATAGGCAGTTCTAAATGTGTTCTATGGATAGGTCTATGAGCTATGATACTAAAATTTGTAGTGTGTGTATGTAACAATGTTTTTGTGTGTGCATGCAATGTAATTATATACACACACATTTGTGTGTGTGTGTGTGTGTGCGCATATGTTTATGTTACTGTATGTGTGTGTGTGCATATGTTTATGTTACTGTATGTGTGTGTGTGCATATGTTTATGTTACTCTGTGTGTGTGCATGTGTTTATGTTACTGTGTGTATATGTATGTGTATTCTTGATAGAATTTTTAACTCATAGCAGTGTCAATTTTCTACCCGGAACAACATCATTCTGACATAACATGAAATGAGCATGAAAAGCTCTCTGTGTAGCAATTACAGATTCACCAGTCTTTAAAAAAAAAGTTTCAACAGCAAATGTACAGTGTCTACTGGTCTCAGCCATGATTGTATTTTGTGTGTTGGGGGGTATGGTAAAACATTAGTTACATGGTGCTACCCTTGCCACTTGTCTAAGTTTACTTTCACCACACAGGTGACAGTTTAAAATATGGAAAGTATTTCTGTATGATAAATTTTTGCAAAAATTTAGTTTGGTTGCAAAATCTTCTTTCTTTTCATTTACATTTCAAAAATTCATTTAATTTTTGTTGGTAAGCAAATAAATTGTTTTAAAAACAAGATGTCAACAAGAACAACAAAAAAGTTAAAATATATACTGAATGAAAATAAATATAGTGATTGATGATACCAATTCTGACTTGGGTACAGCTTGTGCACGAACTCTGAATGCTAATGGTACAGTCCTTATTTTGGAACTACTGCACACATATGAACATCTAGTGTAATCCAGTTATATCACCTGCATGTTGAGTTAATTGAAGCATATATTTGCTGCAATTTTATTTTCTATCAGTGTATTTGCAAGTGATAACAGTAAGAGTTGAATTGTTTTTAAAGTGCTTTTGTGGACAGTGAAGAGAGGACTTGATAATGAGTCATCAGGTGTTATGTAAAGATAACTCGTGTTTCCATTTATATGGGGGTAAAAATGGTCGGTCTCATAAACTAATCATTGTTTTCAAATGTCACCTGAATGTGTGTGTGTGTTTTAAGTATTGTAATGAATATACGTAGAATATCAACTCGAGTTAATGCTCTACATTTGAAACAACAAGTAAGTTATCATTCAGTGGTATTGGTTAAATGATAATAGATTTGTCTCTCTACATTTGATGCACAAAAGACATCTGGAAAAGTAGAGAAACCATGAATATATCTATCTGCTAAACCTTAACTGCTTATACTATTGACAATATTTAACACAGAAAATGGCAAAACAATAAAATGAAGTGAGCAATGATATTTCATCAATTCAAGATTAAAGTATCAACAATCGAGACTATTACATGCTTATCATAATTTTTTAGTGCATAGAAACTTGGAAAATTTAACTTGTGTGTGTGTGTATATAATATATATATATATATATATATATATATATACACACACACACAGACACACAAGTTAAATTTGATTTACATATATATGCTAGTAAATAAGATATATGCATGTGTGTGTGTATGTATGTGTATATATATATATATATATATATACACACTCACACAGACATACAAGTTAAATTTTATTTACATATATTATATATGCTAGTAAATATGTGTGCCTATGTGTGTGTATATATATATATATATATATGGTTTGGTTTGTTGGCTTTTATGGCATATCAACCTTTGTAGGTTATTTAATGCCAAATCCATTTTTATGTAAATAATCAGTTTCATTTTAAACAATTCAGTTTAGCATGAGTACACATATATTTAAATATATATTCCATATATTTAAATATACTGTCAGATTTATTTTCATTATTTACTTTCATATATATATATATATATATAGTGCTAGTAAATGATATATAATTATTCTGGCAAATGTTAAAGTAGATTAATAACATATATATATATATATATATATACATTATCACCAATAAATAAATACACCTCTAACAATTTTTTTTATTTCAACTTAATTTCTTCCTAAACCAAAGATACCTGGTTGCCCAGTCGCTTGGAACTGTAGAATACACAGACTGCTTCTCTGCAGAGGGGTTAGACCCCACCCCCACCTCGAATGAGTGTCCTGGATATGATACTAAACAATCTGATGGTGAGGTTCCAGTAATGCTGGAGCTTTTGTCACGAGGTCTCCCACTAAGAGAGGAGTAATAAAGAATTTCTACTATCCTCGTGTTTGAATTAGCAAGCCATCAAAGAATGACCGTTAACACAGGATAGTAATATGGCCTGTTGGAGAAAATGTGGGTCAAGCTATCTGTACTTGGTAACCTGACTCGGGTGACATATAGTAGCCCTAACGAATCGCCTGACGGGGAAAGGAAGAAGATGGAAGCCAAATGATTGGCCAGGACAAGAAGGAAAAGGAACCCTACCTTCAAGCCAGACCCCAAAAATAAAATAAATGCCGTCAACCTGAGAATAAAGAAGAAAAAAAAAAAGAGAAAAATGCTCTCCAAAGGAAAGTCGTCTAAAGATAAGTAAACTTTAAAACTGTTTCTCCCTATACCCAATTATATATCCTCTCACTCTCTCTCTCTCTCTCTCTCTCAAGTTGAAGAAAGACTAAAGACGAAAGAAAAGAAAAGAAGAAAGACATTTATGTTTCTGTACTATTGGTTTATAATATAGCTGACACGTTGAAGATGTGTATCTATGTGTAGTAAAAAGACTGATATATTTTAATGTTCCCATGTGCTCAAGTCGTTCTTTGTGTCGTCTGCTACCAAGCTGTTATTTCATGTTTCTTTTTCAGCTTCTATTCGCCTTATGTTATGCTTGCTTTAAATTGTCCTATAAATTCCTTCAAAATTCTTATACGGGAAACCGGAGTTGTCGACTACTATAATTAATATTATTACATATAAACCTAGTGGTCCATATCTTCCATTGCTCTAGGGGTAGGAAGACCAGTGGCCTTGGTGGGTGTGTGAGTAGTGTGAAATTTGGAAACCCCTTGCCAACGGCAGTCAGTCTAGCCATAAATTAAACCCCCACATAATATGCCAGTTCCTACATGCCCAAGAAAGGACTCGGAACAAGGACTTATTCTACAAGGGATCAAGTGCCAGTCTGCCCCGTCTTCACACGTGCGAAAAATAAAGTCCCGTTTTGGGATTCTAGTTAATTTGCCGTCACACTTTGAAGAATGTGGAGTACACTTTCATTGCCATTGTTCCCAGGTCCACTCTGACATGGAGTGTTAACACCTGATAGGGTTCTATCTCTGGGTCAAATAGAACTAAACTGTGTCCTTATGCTAAACTGAATTGTTTGAAATAGAACTGTTTTTGTTTATTCAACTGAATTGTTGGAAATAGAACTGTTTATATGTTTAAAAATGGATTTGGCATTAATAACCTACAATAGTTGATGTGCCATAAAACCAAACCAAACCGGATTTTATTATTTTCATTGGAATATTATACATCAAGAGATATTAGTTATTATCTATTACTAAACTTCACAACTAAATATATATATGCTAATTTATTTTTGGCTACAGTTTGAATGTTGTTGAGTTTGGTAACAAATAGTGCCTAATAATATCAGTTTTGATTGTATAGTGTTCCACTTGAAATGATATGATCCTGATACCTTTGGTTTAGGAAACAATTAACATTTTAGAAAACATTGTTTAATGTGTACTTATTTTTGGTAATACTGTATTTTATGCAACTATGACTTATTAAACATTTTTATTAGTTTTTTTTACATTTTCTTGTAAATACATAAAAAAAAAAAAAAAAGAAACCTATGAATAATCAAATCTGAGAAATCTGTGATGGATTCCCAGCCTTTGTGGCTGGGAAAGTAGAGATTTACTCAAAGTCCACTCTCAAGTGGTTGTCCTCCCAGACTTTATGTACCCACCACCATTGCACTTAAAGGAGTAGAGTTATAGACTAATATCCAAGATGCCCTTACACACAATTGGAGGCAATCATGGTGCAGTGGTTACTGTTGTAGGAAATGGACATGGTGACTCAAGTTTAAAATCCTGAATGTGGCTGTTGGCATTTTGTATAGCACTAATACCCTTGGAAATGGTATGCATCCAAGTATTCTCCTTCCATCTATGGGTAAATAGCAAGGCAGACTGAGCTTTTTAACCTTGGTATGGCATGGCAACCAATCTATGAAAAGGAAAAATCTGAATTAAAAACTTTTAAACTCTGCTTGAAATTGACCTTGTGTCATATCCTGCTCATCCAGAGGTATGTGTATAATAAATATTTAGTGAATGTGTGCTATTGGGCTTCCCCCACCCTCTAAATTATTTGTTAAGGATTGTTAAATCTTCTTTAGAATAGCTTTAAGAACCAAATTTTCAGATTATAAACAAATTATTTGGGGAAAAAATACCCATTTGATTTTTAGAGAGGGGATCAGTTTGCTATGTTACTTTTACTTCAATCAGGAGACTCCACAGCCATTTTGTTCCAGTTTGGTCAATGGTGTTAATCAAAGAATTTATTTTGAAAATGATGACGGCTACTACAGATTCTTCAAGAGTGGAAATTGTGAAAAAGTTTAGCAACGAAATTATCTTACAATATCTTCAAGAGAAGAAATTAGTTGCAACTGCTAAAATTTGTACCTACGGACATGTCTGCTCAAAAATCTATCACTAAAAAGGACTGAGTGATATGGAAATACTGTAAGTGCAAAAAAATCACTTTCTATCTGGAACTAAACTTTTTCTGAAAAAAATCTCATTTGTCTAAGTCAGAATTCACACAGGTCACATTTGACTTCATATGCAAAGTACCAATGACTTGTTCTATGGTACTGGTTGGAAATACAGATAAAAATGCCATACAGTAGTACAATTAATACTGAGATATTTGAACTGCTAAAATAAATAAAAAACAAAGGCAACTAGGTGGCTCAAGGCAAGAAATTTGGCTGATGTCTTTGTTGGAACAGTGTCAACAAAAATGTTGTAAAATGGCCAAGGGGTGTCCTATTTGATGCAAAGTTAATGTAGCAAACTGTCTCCCCTGCCCAAATTAGATGGGCAATTTTCCCTAAAAAGTTGTTTATAATCTGAAAGTTTGGTTCTTAATCAATGTTATTCTGAAGAAAATATGTATTTGTGTGTGTGTGTACGTGCACAACATATACACATATGTGTGCATGGGTTGGTTGATTTCTTTGTTTAGTGGCATATCAACTTTCGTGGGTTATTTAATGTCAAAACCATCCTTGTAAAACAGCAATGATACTATTTAACCCCTAACTAAGGGGTTCATACCTTTCTCAAGGGTATTACTCTGAAAGTGTTTGTGTGTGTGTGTATATATATATATATATATATATATATATATATACATACACACACACACATACACACAATGGAATCTTATATATTTGAGATTTATTACTCCAGCTGATCTACGGTAACTGCATGCTGCTACTGTATCATCTTCATCATATTGATTTGTTGGGACAGTTTGGACACTACTCACCTGTATGGGAGAAGGATCCTGCTTGAAAAAAACAACCATTAGCATTTGTCAATTTTATCAAAAATTTAAATTACTTTTTATTTTCAAATGTATTTTGAAAATGTGAATATGCTGAAATTTTAGGTCATAATTTAGATATTCTTAAAAAGAATAGAAAATAAAAAGATTCTCTTTACATTCAAATGGCAAAATAGATTTTCCAAAATCTATACAGCCTAATAGAATTGGCTTTTGCCTCAAGGTAATGAGTAATATTGATCTTATCAGAGATGGAGCATAAAACATCTCTGCTTAAAATTCTAAGCCCTAACCATTGAACCGTACCTGCTAGAATAGGAAAGGAATATTATCTAGGAATGAAGTTTTGGAAATGTTAAAAAATTAATATAGATAAATCTGTTTTACTCTGAGATACTTCTGATGTTAATTTTTGTAAATATTCAAATTGTTTTTTAAATTTTCAGTTTATGAGTAAAAATGTAGAAATTGAAAGGAAGGAAGCAACATTCTTTACATTTCTTCAGTCTGAAAAGGTTTTTTTTTCTTTTTGTCTTTTAATGAAAAGAAAGAAGAAAAAAAAATTTCCCTTGGCAAGAAAGAAAACAAAACCTTTTGTAGATAGAAAGAAGAGTGAAATACTGAAATACTCTTGTCATCAAGATTTGACGAGAAAAGATTCAACATTAAAGTCATATGACACATTTTTAGGAATGAGTCAGCAATGTTGTAACCATAGTTACGAGAGGAAAGTGGCAGGGGTGATGGATATGGTTCTGCTACAAATTATCTTTTTTCCTCCCCCCCTGCCAACTCATCAATTGGGAATGGTTTGGAATTTTAATGGTAAATTTAAAAAAAAAAATCCTCAGTTATTGTATGGAATACACTAAAGAAATATTTTGTTTTTAATAAATACTGGAATGTGGTTTATTTCAGTACAAACAATTTTAACCAGAGTTTATTTAAAAAAAAACCCAAAAAAACTTAGACTATGAGATGAATATTTTTTATTCTTATTTTTAGATGCAGCATTGTCAATCATTATTATTAATTTTAAGCTGTATTTACTCACATCTTTTTTAATTTTAGTTGCTTTTCATCACAACTCACTCAGGTCATTACTGTTTAAAAAATTATTCATATTAGAAAGGAATACTTGATATCATCATCATCATCAAGACGTGCCGCCAGCACGGATATCCTTGACCATCTCTCGCCACTTTTCCCTATCGTTCATCACCTCCAGCAGGTCTTCTGGGTTACATCCCGTGTCCTCACATAGCTGCTGTATGTAAGTTCGGGCTGGTCGTCCTGCTTTTGCTTGGCCATATGTGGGGGTCCATAGTAGTACGTCACTTACGAGCTCGTCTTTGCTTCTCCAGCAGTGTCCGGCGTGTCTGGATCGTCTCACCTGTATAGTTTTCGTGATGGGAGGTAGGTGGCCGTACAGTTGGCGTCTCGTGGGGTGTTGTTGCCAGGACTTGTTCAGTATTGCTCTCAACATTCTTGTGTAGTTGCCGTCAAGTTTCTTCTCCAGCCGTTTGGTTAGCGTCCATGTAGTGCATCCATATAGCAGTATCGATACAACTGCTGCCTGGAAGAAACTGCGCTTCATTTCATCGGTCAGGTCTGATTTCCATATTATTGAGAGCCTACCTATAGCCGTCCATGCTTTCGTCAGTCGTGTGTCGATGTCGTTTTCTGTTGATGAGACGCTACTTCCTAGGTAGGTGAATTTGTCCACTAGCCTCAGAGAGGCTCCGTCTAGAGTGGTAATGTTGCCCGTTTGGTTGTAACACATATATTCAGTTTTGTGCGCATTGACATGGAGGCCAATGCCTGCTGCAGCTCGTTCCAAGCTATGCAGTAGTGTCTCTGCTTGATTAGGTGTATTCGCCAGTAACGCTAAGTCATCAGCGTAGTCGGCGTCTGTGATTGTTTTTGCGGGGTACCTTTTGCTTCTTTTCTTAGTCAGCTTGAAGCCATTTTCTCTGATTTTGTCGATCGAGGTTCTAAGCACGTAGTCTAGACAGATGATAAAGAGGTATGGGGCTAGCGTGTCTCCTTGTAGTACTCCTGCAACAATGTCGAAGTATTCCGTGTCTCCATCTGGTGAACGTACCTTTACTTTTGTGTTTTTGTAGAGGATCATTATTGCTGCTACGGTTTCTTTTGGTAGGCCGTATGCTAGTAGGATTAGTTCCATTTTCCCTCTGTGGATGGAATCGAAGGCCTTGGTAAAGTCGACAAATAGTAATGTCGCCTGAAGGTTTTTTGCCCGAACGCCTTCAAGGATTCTACGGATGGTCAATATTTGTCAGGTTGTGGATCTATTTCTCCGGAAGCCATTTTGGTTTTTCCTAAGGATGTTGTCTATTTTGGGTTCTATGCGGTTTCGTAGTAGGGCATTGTAGATTTTGGCTGCTATGGATGTAAGCGTTATCCCTCGGTAGTTCTTGGCTAATCCGAGGTCGCCTTTTTTAGGGAAAGGAAGGATGCATGTATTAAGAATAATTACTTGAAGCTATAATTGTTTCGTTTTTTTTTTTGTTTTAGTGGCATATCTACCTCTGTAGGTTATTTTAATGTCAAAGCCATCCTTGTAGAAGAACAGTAGTGGTACTATTAGGTTGAGTCATAAATGATTTCCTTTTTTTTTTTCTTTTTTTTTTTAAACCAAGTTGTAACTATGCATTTCAAATTTCCAATGTTTTAAACTCAACTGGAAATCACCTGATTAATCAGTTCCTTTATCAATCATTTTTATATCAGTAGTGAGAGTGCATATCATAATTTAATCTATGATCTCCCCCCCCCCCCACTAAAATGGAGAAACTAAAATATATATTTAACATGTAATGTTGTGAGGAAATTTAAGAATAACAACAAAGTTACAGAATCAGCTAAGAAAATTTCTTGTGTTAATGGCCAAGGTGTCATATTACTTGCCACCAAGTCCAAAACTGATTTTCAAAGTTTCATTTTAGCAATATGTCATTAAGAGATGAATCCAGACCATTTTGCTTATCAAATGCTTTGAGAGAATTGGTGAAATGGAGTTCTTGGAAAAGTACTCAAAAATTAGCACTTGACCTCAACACATCCCAATTCACAATCTACTGCCACTTAAAGATAGAAGTGAGTAAACTTGGCATTTGGCTTCCTTTTTTTTCTTAGTGAGAAGAATAAAGAATATCACACATCCATAACAACATACCTACTTTCAAGGCAGAAAGATGACCCATTTCTCAAGAATATCATTTCAGATGACAAAAATGGGTCTTATATGACAATATTCAACGCAAAAGGTAGTGGATTGACAAGGATGAATCTCCACAGCCTACCGCAAATGCGAAGCTTCATAAAAGAAAATTTATATTGTGTATATGGAGGGATCACCATAGTATTATTCGTTTTGAGTTTTTAAACCACAATCAGGCATTCAAATGCAGACTTATCCTATTTATCCAACCCCTACGCTCGGGCAGGATATGACACAAGGTCAATTTTTAAGTGGAGTTTAACAGGTTTGAATTCAGAGTTTTCCTTCTCCTAGACTAGTTGCCTCACTAAGACTTATACTCTCAACAGCTGTAATGTTTGTGCAATGTTTATCAATAGGAGAAATGTTGTGCTTCTTCTATGATGACACAAGGCCACATTCAGCAAGAATTACACAGGAAAAAATATTGGATTTAGGAAGGTCTGTTCCACCCTACTCATCATATTTACCAGACCTTGCATCAAATGATTTCCATCTTTTTCTTTGCCTACAAAATCTCTGAATGACAAAAAAATTTTCTCAAGAAGATCAAGTGAAGACATTTGTGGAAAACTTATTGAGCTGGAAACCAACTGAATTTTACTTGCGAGGAATCATCAAGCTACCTGATAAATGGCAAGAGTTGATATAAAATGATGGCAAATATACTATTGATTAAAACTAATTCATCTTTGAATTATTCTTGAATACATTAAATTTTGCTAAAAACAAATTATTTATAAACCAACTCATTTAACCCATAGCTGGGAGATAAGGGAGTTTGTATGCTTTTCAAAGGGCATTAGTCTGAAAGTGAATGTAATAGCATGACAGGAGTTTGAACTTGATTCCTATAATGTCACAGTCCAACGTGTTAGCCACTATGCCACATGGTCTTCCACCTGATAATTGTTTACTAAGATTATTATTAGTCATTTGAAAACATAGCTGTGGGCTAACTTGATTATAATTAAATAGAAATAATTACTTGAAACCATATAATTATTAGTATTAGATAGGAATACTTTAAACCATACAACTGTGTGCGAATTATTTGTATTACAGAGAAATACTTGATATCATCAAAAATATTAATGTGATTTCCTACTTTCTTGGCATAAAATAATCCTAGACTGGTTGACATATCATTAAAATTAATTAGGTCATTATGTCTACAACAATGAGGAACAGCACATATCAGAGATAATAAAAGATAAATTCTTAGTGAAACTCACTCACAACGATAAATCTAGTGCCCATAAATCAAAGACTAAGTAAAGGATGAGTTATAGCTGTGATTTTGGCCTTTGATACCAACTGCACTCATAGCCAAATTGGTAAAACAGCTGGTACAGATAACCGTGTTTTCTGAGGCAAAAAGAGAATGCAAGTTTGAATCTCATTGAGAATGTATTCTTTATTGTCTCTGATTTACAGATCTTGTCAGAAATAAGTATGGGGATCCCCCAGGAGCTACACTGGCAGCATGTTTACTGGATCATACATATGGTGGAGGTTGTTTTGCCCCCTTGGATGAAAAATAAATTTAATAAAAGCATTAGTCCACTGTGCTTTGATGATCTGCTCTAAGGCAAAACTTTCTGATTAACTCAATTTTATCAAGACAAATTTATTGAAGAATAGATATCCTGAGGATATAATTACTTTCACCATCAAACATAAAATGTTTGATGGTGGAAGTTCTCCACCAAGCCAAAGTTTGGACCAGAGAGATGTCCTGTATATCTAAGATTACCATGGATTGGTAATGCCTCCATACAACTGCTAAAGTGAATTAAAAGATCCGTTATTCATTGTTTTAATTCTGTTAAGTTATGAGTCATTCTTAAATCAGATGTGCTGTTTCCCCTTTAATCTCAAAGATGTTTTCCAAAAAATCTCTTTTATCTACAAATTTTATGCAAATGCAATGTTTGCTATATTGGTCACACAGAGATGAGATATATGAATAAACCAGCATATTTCTTCAAATATCTACACAAATACTTCCAGCTATATTACAGTGCTGAGTAGTCAAAACTCATCTTTTGCTATTGTTTGCCACATATTGGACAATCTGGATTATGTAGCTGTATATAAGCTCACTAAGTTTACCATCATTGCGAATTCAAATAATGAATTTCAGTTGTCAATACTAGAAGCCTTGCTTATAACAAGGCATAAACCTGATTTGTGTCTCCAGAAACAATTTTCAATTTTATACATATTTACTTTTCAACAACTCCATTTGACCACATGAAGAAAACATTATTACTCATGCCAACTCTTCTGGCTTATGGTAATCTTTTTTAAATTAGTTTTCTTCCTCCTTCCAGGATTTTTTTGATTGACAATATCCCATGTTAGCTTCCCCTGATGTAAACTTTGTTGTCACTGACTTAATTTTCTGAAGAGAAGTGACCAAAACAAAGCCCTCCAACCTTTTTTTTTTTTTTTTTTTTTTTAAGGATTTAAAATATTTTAATTGTTTTTAGTGTATGTATGTGTGCGTGTGTGTGTGTGTGTGTGTGTGTATATATATATATATTGGTTTAAAATTTTGTGAGAGTATTTTATTCGAATACAGGCGTGTTTTTTATATACTTAATATCCAAAAATCTATATAGATGAAAATGTAAATCAACCAGCCCAAGCTTTGTAATGGCGCACATCTTTCAGTAAAAAAAATTAATGACCAACATCATAGAAGCAAAAATTTTGACAGGGCCTTTCAAAGGTGAAGATGTCCTCAAACTGCAAATTCCTATGATTCCAACAGATATGTCATTTCAATTTAAGAGATTGCAATTCCCAATTCGAATGGCATCTGCAATCACGATCAACAAAGCACAGGGACAATCTTTAGAATTGTGTGGCTTATATTTACACACTGATTGCTTCTCACATGGGCAATCATATGTTGCCTGTTCCAGAGTCGGCAATCCAGACAATCTCTTTATCTACACGGAAACTGGAACTACCAAGAATATTGTGTATCCACAAGTATTGGAAAATTAAACATATTAGAAACATGCATTTTCTTTTTTTTCCCCCATTTAAACAAACTGAGCCACAGCAACGTGTGGCCGGGTACAGCTAGTGTGTGTGTGTGTGTGTGTATGTGTGTATATATATATATATATATATATATATATATATATATATATATATATATATATATATATATATATATAAGAATACTTACATGAGACACTGACTGCCAACACATATCTGGAATTAAAGAAAATCACAGCAACCTATGAAAACAATCTTTACTCCAAAAGGAACAGCCAAATCTCCTGAAGAAGACAATTCCAAAATGTGTAAAACACAAATATATGAAATAATGGAAACCTACATATTAATTTGAAATCATTTGTGGGCCTTATTCATTTTGATGTGTGTGTGTGTATGTGCACTATTTGTCTACTGTGAATAATTTACAATACATTTCTATAGTAAACAGAAATAATGAGAATGTAATGAAAATAACTTTTCATAATTTTTGATTTTCCATTCAATTGTTTTGCGGTTGATGTTGAAATGCCATTTCTTTGGTTTTTTTTATTAATTTAAATATCACTTTACCAACATCTACCCACCATCCTTTGTTTCAACACACATTATTATTTTTTTTATTCTTATTTTTTGTTTGTAAATAACTGGTAATAAATTCCTGACAAACTTATTTAGAATTAGTTTTGTATTGTAGTTACTTTCATCCTGTAGAACTACAATTACCAATGAACCTCAATGTTTTTAGTTTTATCTCTTACAAAATTTGATTGTTCATAAATTTGCTATCAATAATTAAACTGAAATTCTTTTTGAGCCTTGTAGTCTATTGCAGAAAATTTGCAAACAAAATTTATGGAAGTCCTAACTGATTGAAATATGTTAATGTTAATCTATTTCAGACTTTCCTAGTGGGTGTTTCTTAAAGATGTTAACATTTCTATGGGAGTTTCTTTTATGGTATTATGATTATAAATTCTATGAAAATGTCAAATGGACTTTTACCAATAGAAAACCTAAGAAAATTATGAAGGAAAAGATTTCTGTCTATAATTATCCATA